>CAEFZY010062918.1:0-19218 GCA_903066815.1 Brachyrhaphis roseni | reverse complement strand
CTTCATCCTAGAGACATGAAATTTGGTACACTTGTAGAGCTCCCCAGGACGCTCAGAATTTACAATTAATGTCATAGTGGGCGTGGCGGCGTGGCCAAGTGACCTGTAACGCCGCTCCCATACGTTTGCCTCTGAATTCCACAGTTCCGGCCCGAGCCGCTCCAAACTCACTAGGATGCTTCCTTATCCAACCCCTGACAAGATTCCATAAAACAATTTGGTGGGCGTGGCCTAATTTCTCCATAGCGCCCCCTAGAAGATTTTAAATGATCAGCCCCAAGCCATGCTGTAAGCTACAAATACGAAACTTGCTACACATGTGTATCTTGTTAGGATNATTTTCTCTTTTTTATAGACGTCATATCTGATCGAACTCCTCCTACAGTTTTTGAGATGCAGACTTCAGAATCACTCAGCACACACTTGAGGGGTCAAAGGTCAAAAGTTATCAAAGGATTTCCTGTACATCAAAGCATGTGGGCGTGGCTAAGTGTCAAACTTTGACTATTCGCCATGAAACATCAAGGTTCAATAATTTCCACATGAAACATCAGAGCTGCATCAAACTTCCTATGTCTCTATATAAACAAGTCCTATCACAATTACATGGTCATTTGATGACATCACCTTAGCCCCGCCCACTTTTTACAGGATGTCACCTGTTTTTTCTGCTGTATGTGTTGCTTTTACTGTAATTATTTATATGGATTTAATCCTGTGCAAACTAACTGTAAGTGATAAGATGATGACCTCTGTTACTCCTGGCTGCTGGCTGAGCTGTGTGAGCGTGGCAGAATGGCGAATATCAGTCCCTCGCCATATAAAAACGATTGTCTCTACATCACACATGGATGATCCGACTGGCATCAAACTGGATATGTAAGACCTTTGTTCACCTCTACAGAGCTCAACAGCATTTAAATGTAATTTAACTCCACTGCGCCCCCCAGGTTAATCCGTCAGCTATATCTCCTTGCTACATCGACCAATGTGCACCAGATTTTTCGTGTGTCGTCGGGGAGCGCTGCCGAACGCATCGGTGCATACCGCCTGGTGGACGGGTGCAGAAACTGCGAGAGCTTCTGCGGTGGCGGGCAGGCGGCGGTGCCTGAAGCCCCGCGGTGGCCAATAGGCCGCACGAAGTTGCTCGCAACTTTAATTTAACATGTTTTTATACAACAACCAATAAATTAGCTTTCTTTCAATGAGTTTACATATAGGTACATAAATTTAACAATAGCTGTTATTAGCATAAATTTAGTTAATTTTGAGGGAATTTTGGTGATTACATAATAAAATTCAAACCCAATGGGACAATACAGTGTATCACCAACAAAACAGATTATTATAATAATGGCTATTACTTTTCTCCCTAAGAAATAAAATGTGCAATTCTAAGCAACAGAAAGTCAAAACTCTACATGAGGTAAATGGCAACAGGATTCAGAAAAGTTCAGGGACTCAAAAGTTGCATGCACAAACCACTATGCAGAGAGAAAATGACAAAGTACAAATTTAAATGTAGAAACGTAAGGAACGATAGTTCTGCATAGCACAATCCCTTAAAGAAAGCACTGTTCTGGTCAAAAGTTTACATACACACATCATAGCATTAATGTAAAAAAAAGTCTGCAGGTCATTGATGATACATTTGAACCCTTCTTTAAGCAGGGTGACAAGATGTTGAAACACACTATTTCAATTAGTTTTAAAGATAAGGTAAAGTTCTTGTTAATTTATACAGGCTCAAATATACAAAAACATCCTCACTGTTATTTGGCTTAGCGTTGCTTCACAAGTTGCACCTGAACCACTAAGTATTGCTAGCTAGCAACAAGATTCTGGTCTTGCACTCTCCCTAGCAAAATTTGTAGGGTTCGGTAATTGCCACTGGTTTCCCAATACAAATCTGGCTTTTAAAAAACAGATTAGAAATATTTTAAGAGTTGAGGTCAGGGTGGAAATTCAGTGGTCGCAATAAATGTATATATTGTGAACCCAAGTTTCAGAAATCACTGAAATTGTATATTGTTTAATTATTCAACCCTGGAGGAAAAACAAAAGAACGGTTTAAATTAAGCTTTGAAACTTCAAATAATACGACGTTCATGCAGACAAAGAATGTATGTAAACTACTGACCAGAGCTTTATGAGACAACCAAGTGTGCACCCAGTAAGCACGAAAAACATTAACACGTCTTCGGAAATAGGTCAGTGCATAAAGGTACATTTAAAAAAAAAAAAAAATAATTAAGAAACACGCCTAAAGCTAGAGCTTACCTGGAAAACTATGAAGTTGATGTTGCATAAGAACACACAGATAAACTGTGTGTTCTTGCTTTCTACAGTCAGAGAAAGCAAAGGAGTCTGGAAGTCCTTCAACTGGATAACTCCCTAAATTATCTCCTCTATCATCCCTCAGATTCAACTTTAACACAGACTGACCAAATTTAAAGCGAGTTGCTACCAAACCTCATAGTCACCACTTTTGAAATTTTTTTTGTTTTATTTTTGCTTAGCATGAAGTTGACCTACTCTACTATTGTTCTAAATGTATAAGGACAAAAATCATATCCCAACCTGCTCCATGTCTGATGCTGAAGTTATTAAACTAGGGCCTTCTTTGCAAACTGTCCCTTTAAGACACATATGGTCTGAAAATGTGGTGTTTGCCTTCATTAGCCCCACAAAATACAGCATATATAAGTCAGTGTAAAGAGCAGAGCTTTACAGGGCTGTTTTTTGAAATATGTTCTGATACTGACAAGAGAAACCCTCCAAGAATCCACATAAGAATTGACTCTTAAAAAGTAGATGTTACAGAGGTTGGCCTGCCGTGCTGCGCTCCAACGCTTTAGATCCTGAGGCTTTACAGAGAGGGACCAGGCTGTCTTCCTCATGTCCTTTATTTAGTATTCAAACAGTAGTAATCTATCAGTTCAGTGTTTTTTTTTTTGTTTGTTTTTTTGCATTTTCATACCTAAATATTTTCAAACTGGGATGGAGGAATAAAAAGTTGGGAATTCAACTTTTTGCCTCAACTTGTTAAAACTTTTATCTAGTAAGAAACTGCTGCAAGGCTCAAGAGGAACATCCTCCGTCTGAGGAGGGAAAGTGTCCCAGATGGTCACCACTCCTGATCTTGGGAGAGCAGTTGCCAAGAAACTATAAAGCTTATGAGAAAAGGGGTTAACTAATAATTTAAAGTCTCTAAATAAAAAAAATCATAAATGCTGCTTTTTGGAGTTAGCATTCCTGTCACAAAGAAACTGATCACTCAAATGTTTCCCCACAGCAGCTGTTATACGGGTTTTATAAAGACCAGTGCATCTCTTCGAAGTCTACGGCTTCTCCCAAGTTTGTGTCTGTCTCCAGCAAGCTCATGATCACTGCCATGGCCGCTTCATCGGTGCTGAAACTGTTGAGGCTGGGTCCAACAACACTGTCCAAATCCAGCTGGGAATTCTCCTCTGAAGCAAAGGGGGAAAAAAAGAACACATTTAGTCTGAATCACCTTGCACTCATCACCTCTTTTTGCTCTTAACCCTAAGTTTTTAAGGTGTAGGGTGTCCCAATTGTTTCTGAGAAGTACTTGGCTAACTAAGAGATTATGAATCTTAGAAAGAGAAACTTTTCAGAGGCTCTCTAGGAAACAAAGGGACAGGAACAGCACAATAAGTCCAACATTTCCTAAGATATTATGTTTCAAGTACCAATAAAGCACATTGTGTTTGTCAATAAAGTTTTGGCAGACAAAACTGCCAAAAGACAAACTTCTACTGTGATCTATGTTCCTACATTATGTATGCTTCTAGCTGCAAATGCTTAAGCTCACAGAGAAGAGTGCGACCATTGTGATTGTGGAAAAGGCAGACAAGAGTTTGGAAAATGTTGAAATCAACATAGTTATTACAATATTCAGCAATAGTTTCATTACATGCTTTTTGCTGCCTTAAAGATTGCTGTACTTATTGAAAGTCTGCTGCTTTGGAGCAACTGTGTCAACAGAAGTATTTATTTTTTAGTTCATTGTCAACACGTTACTGAAAAATTTGAAAACTTTCAATTTGAAAATTTTGTTTGACATAACAGCATTTACCAAGGGACATTTTTCTAACAAGCATAAAAATATATAATGTTGGATTGATAATTGCTTACAGTACATTATGTCATCTTTTTACATATTAAAAATGAGTTTGAACTGATGTTATTTATTGGAAGAGATTTCCATTTCACAGTGGAGTATTTTCACCACCTCATGAATTAAGGCCAAAGCAACAATGGGAGGGAAGAGTGCTGGAAGTATGTGATTCAGCCTTATACTGCAATGAAGGAGAAGTAAATAGGTTTTAGGCTTATTAAGAGGTTCGGATAGAGTACCCATCAGCGAGTCTCCGCTTGGGAATGAAGCCCCTTGGGGTTCACCCTCTGAGCTCGACTTTCCTGGCATCTCAATATCAGAAGTTTCTCCGTTTGGCACCTGGAGAGAAAAAGAGAAGCAGTTTAGAGGCAGTATGCAGTATGTTTAAAAAGAAGAAGAAGCAGTAACAAAGATAGATTCTTTTGAGGTAATTTTAAAACTGCAAACAATTTGAGATGAATAGTCTAAGCAATAATAGACTCCATTTTAATGTTTTAAAACAAAGAGTTGAAAGAAACGGACCAGTTGCACTTAAAATACCGACTCGGAAGTAATTTTTTTCCTCCTGTATTGAGAAACATCTTTCTTATGCAAACGGTTCATAGAAACATTTATAAAGCCCATATCTACATATGAAACAATTTTAAATTTGTTTTCTAGATAAGACAGGATTTATTTAACAGACACTTACACTGTTGGCGATCTGATTGAGTGTTTGGGGGGATTTATCCTGTGCCAGACTGAATGGACTGACATTCCCACTAGAAGGTGATGAATTCAGCCTGAACAGATAAACACAGACCTAATCAATAATGTATCAAACAGCATAGCAGGAAAAACACAGCTGCTTAAGGAGATGGATGAAAAGAAAAAATATATATTGGAAGATTTAGGTTATAATCAAGCCATGAGAGAAAATTAGGACATCCCATTAAATATTCAGTTCTTTTATAAGAAAAAGTTTTACATAACAGATTTCTAGTTATTTTTTTAATTCTCTCACTTTAAGTATGAGGCTTATCTGGGAGAGCAAATGTTTCCTGCTTGAGCACCAAGCACAAGAGTTAATATTTTTGAGTTTCTTCCTGATTGTGGAGAGTCACTTTCACTTCCACTGCAGTAAGAGCCTGCTGCAGGCGCCAAGAGGACATTTAAGGATTTTTGGAGCTTTTGTGGCATCCTGCAGCCTGCTTTCAGGTTACAGTCATTTGCATGGCCAAAGCTGAGCAGGTTGGTAGTGGTTTCTAAAGTTCTCCATTTGCAGGTTAGCTTCCATGAAATCCATAAAGAATTTTTGAGACCACTTTTCCAGAGGCCTCAGATTAGAAATATGGAATATTTTCCATATTTAATTGTATTTTTAAGATGTTTAATTTTTTTTTCCTCATTATCCTAAAAATTAAACACTTGTTGTGATGCCATACTTGTTGAAATCCAGCAGCTCATTAGCAATCTGTGTCCCAATACTTCCGGCGTATATCATAGTTCCAGATGCAGAAGAGATGCCTGGTATAACTGGAAGGGACTTCTTGCAGTCTGTAAGAATATAAGTAAGATTAGGACTCAAAAAATGCATATTTTTATATGCGAAGGCATTTTCAGGCCAGATTTATTTTTCTAATTCTGTTTAAAGCAACAAAATTTAATTAATCAGACAAACAAATGTTTCTAACATTATTCAAACACACCGGTGAAAAGTCTTTTTGTCCAGAATCACACTGAATAAATGCATTTCAAAGGTTTCAAAGAGTCTTGAGGTGGTTTCTGCTGCTTTAGAACAAGTTGACTCCACATATGTTATACAAAGGGCTTAAAAATCATGTAGAACTCATCCTTCACTTCATAAATTAGCAATTTTGCAGCTATTAAAAGAAAATAGAACTAAATTACAAAGTATAAATTATGAGCCTGTTTGAATAGTAAAGGATTTTATTTTCTATCGGTTCCATAAATAAGGAGGAATAGTCAACAGCTCTACTTCAAATAGCTCTATTTGATAAATAGAGCCCAAATAATTGGGCTTTGACAAACCCAAATGTTGTCTGCTTGGCCTTGTCAAATAATTAAATTATCCAAGAATAAATGAAAATTATTTGAGGCAGATTAATTTTTTCCTCTACATGTCACAAAAATGGTGGTTTTATTGCTTTGTTTTTAAGAATCAAGGGGTCAGCTCAACTTGAATTTAATGTTGTGTACAGACCAAATAGTTAGTAAATGGTCCTTTTGTTAAATTTTCAATGTGTGCCTCCAGTCACGTAGAAAAAACCTCAAAATACTAAAAGGTGAAGGGTAAAAGCAACACGTGATGTGGAAACTCAAATGTCAATTTAAAGTCTAAAATAATCTCTTTTTTTTAAATTTTCAATTAGCTTTTTTCCCTTTTGGCTTTTAGTTATCATAAAAGCCAAAAGCCATACTTTTCAGGACTCACAGGAGTCACAATAACTGCAATAAGTAGAAAAATATGTGTGGTTTTTAGCACATCCAGTTGCAGCTACACTCTTTGCAAGACTTTATTCTGCAGGAGCCTTTTTCTAGAAATTAACTCGAATATTATGACAAAACTCTCAGGCACAACACATAATGTAGCTGAACCATTAATTAATTAATTAACAACATTGTTTAGATTTCCACTTAAAAACAAACTAATTGAGCCCATCTTTCATTGTGCAGCAGTTTCTTAAACAACATGCTCAAAGTGACCTACAAACGTTTTTAGGTCAGCCTTAGTTTACTGGCTTCAACGGAAAAACACACGTCATTCACACAAAACACTGACATGCTCAGCTGCAAGGAAAATCATAGAAGATGCTGCATGCAAGCATGAAAGCTGCACACAGATGTAAATCAGTGATTGTTATGCTCTGACCTTCTGAAGCCTTGGAATTGCCCGACTGTTCAGACTTGTGTCCAGACCGCGCTGTTCGACTGTTGTCATATCTTATCAGAGGAGGAGAGAACAGGAAGCAGATGGTTTTCTGAGCAGCCTTGTGCAGATATGGTCAGATAAGGCATAAAATGCTGCAGGCATATACTTACGATATTACTGTGTTGGTTGACACTATGTATTCGACTTCTTTGTTCCAAGGATTGACAAAACTAAACCACTGGCTTTGCAGAGTGACAAAAGAACCGTATTTCGTTTTGAATTTATAGCAGTTTGTCTCTATTTTCTCCCTACTTCGCAAGACTGTAAAGAGGTGACAAGAAGGAAAAAATGCTAATTAAACAACATATTAGACAAAACATACTGTGTGCAAAATTACCAGTTTGGAACAATGATAAATTTGCAGCTCAATATGCATCGCAGCCATGTTGAAGCTTGTGCATTTTATGCAACAGAGACTTTAAAAGTGCTTAAAGAAGAAAACTAACTAAGTCACGCAGGTTACCTTTTCGATGTCGATCGGCTAAATGTAGTAAGTCATCTTGATGGAAGTACTCGTAGCAAGACGTTCCCAGCAATTCTTGGGGAAGATAACCCAGAATGGTTGTTGCTCTGTTAGAGGAAAAAAGTTCAAAGACATTGAAAAGCTGCAGAAGGAGGGTGTGTTCATAGAAATGAAAACAAATACACAACTTTTCTGTTTTGTTTTATTGTCCAAACCTTTAAAAGTGGAATTTATAATGTGTTAAGACATAAATCCCCACCCTCCTCCACTCATGTTTCAAGTTACACATTTTTCAACCATTTTATAAACACCATGATGCTAAACAGCGCAGGTCCGTTTCTTTTATATATGAAAATTAAGTAATAAAATGTACTCGTTTCATGATTCTAATATTAATTAGACTCATGGTTCCTAATTAACTGTATAAAGCATTTCATTTAAAGAATGGTTAAAATATCTGGAATGATTTTCAAAATGTAGCCAGCTACGGTCCGTCTATAGGACAGGTGTCAAACGTCAGTTCTCAAGAGCCGCTGTCCTGCAGTTTTTAGATGTGCCACAGGTACAAAACACTAATTAGGTAGGTAATTAAGCGATTTCATTACGAAATCGCTTAATTACCTCCTCCTTGTGTAGATCAGTTCTCCAGAGCCTTAATGACCTAATTATTCTATTCAGATGTGGTGCAGCAGAGGCACATCTAAAAGTTGCAGGACACCGGCCCTTGAGGACTGGAGTTTGACACCCCTGGTCTACAGACAAGCTACATCATCCTCTAGGCCATCTTACCGTCCTGTAACAGGAAATTAAATTTACCTTTGATCAACAAAGGTGAATTTTCCATCCATGGCGTAGCGTGTAACAAACTCGGTGGGTTTAACTCGGACTTCTCCGTTAACTTGCGGAGCTGAGTGTGAATGGACGCGTCCCACCGCCACCAGGCAGCTAAAGTAGGAGCTGTCCTGCTTGTCTCCCTCTCCTTCCCCCTCTGCTCCCATCTGACTGGTTGGCCAACTGCGCATATAGCCGGTGCAGTGGACTGTGCAGTATTTCTGTGACTCTTAAAAAAATAAAAATATGCATTAAATATCATAAACAATATGCACAAAATAAAATCCACCTCTGGGGATCATTTGTGGAAACTGCCAAGCAATTTATGATCACCTTTCTTTTTAGAGGTGTTTGCCTGGGTTTCCTTTTCTTCAATTTTCACAGGTATTTTGTTGTACTTCATGCGACAAAAGAAGGAGCGCCGAGCGCCTGAGCACAACCGTGACGCACCGATGGGAAGGTCAGCCTGAACCTGCAGACCAGCTGCAGATACCCAGAGTGTTAAACGCACTGCAGTAAATTAAATCTTTTGACCTCACACACACAGACAAAAATAAAACGCTTTACTTTTAGCATCTATTAGCCGCTCACGAGGGTGTAATTCAGAAGCAGACAGTTGCTCCTTCACTTTTCCCATGTCCTTGGGGTGTATATAGTCAAACAGGCTCTGTCCAATCAGCTCCGCCTAAAGTAAAAAATACAGGAAAACGCATACTTAACCAAGGCTTCCATGTGAATGAAACAACCAAGAAAAATACCTAATTTAAACAGAGCTAACAACTAGTTTCGAAGGGTATTTTAACTGAGGACTTCTGTCCCAGGAGCACACCAGACAGGGTGTAAAGAGTCAGATTCAGATCTTAAAGACACGCTATTAATGTTAAAGTATATTAATTCATAATTAAGTCATAAAAATGTCATAATTCCTGAACTTTTAACATTTTGTTACATTACAATCACAAAGTCTAATATTTTTGAATGGGATTTTATGGCAACACAAAAGTAGAGCATAATCGTTAAGCGAATATAAGGAAGGTCATACAAGTCTGAAAATTGAGACTGGCATCTTTATTTAGATAAATTTAAAAACCAATAAAAATGGACAATTTAGTAAACAAAATCTAGCTGTTTGCAATTTAAATTCAGTAAAACGCAGACTGATCTGTGAAGGAATTAAAATACACATCCACAAAGACAACAGACACAGAAACTCTCTGAACATGTGGAAGAACCAAAATGAAACTTTACAATCTCAATGCAAAACACTACATGTGGTAGAAAACCAACATAGAAAATCCTGAAATATGAACAGTGTAACATGGAAGAGACAGCATAAATATTAGGGTTGCCTTCTTCTGCAGGAAATGAGAGGCTGGTCGGAATTAAAGACCTGAAATATGGGGCAAAACATGTCACACATTTGAAAGTGTAACAGAGACTGCGGCTTTTGGACTTGTTGCTGTAACTGCATACCAGGATGTTGCATTTACCTGTTACCTGATTTTTATTTTCCTCTTCACAATTATGCACCACTTTGTGTTGGTCGACCACATAAAACCCATTCACGTTTGTGGTTGTAACAGGATAAAATAGGGAAAAGTTCAGTGGGTATGAAAACATAAGATACAGCAAGTTAGCAGAAGTATGACAGATTAAGATCTTAATATGGCCAAACTCCAAACAGAAATGTCAATTTAAAAAAGCAGTACAAACATAACTATCAAGCACATATGTAGTGAATGAATGTTTTAGTTTTAACTAGCAGTTCTACAGCAGGGAGCATGCTCTCTTTTAAAGTCATCAACAACTCAGATTCCCATCTATCAACTATTCAGACATCATAACAAAAACCCATCTAGTGTGTCTGGTGTTTTTACATAAAGCCACAAAAACAGCAGATTATGCGACAAATGTAAAAGTGTTACCCGACTATAATTTAATATCTTTGTGACGGACTCTGAGACAAAAACTATTTTCCCGCGATCACAGCCCACTACAAACAGGAACCCATCTGCAGCCTGCACAACAGAGACAAGGAAAGAGCGACAGTCAGGATCTGCTCAAGACAAAAGCACAAAGCCATCAGGCTTTTGTAAAATGCTATACATTGTAAATGTAACTAATGAAGTTCAAAAATATAGAAGAACTAATCTAGTCTACTTTATTGCTTTGTAATTGATGGAAAATTCCAATATTCTTAAAACTAATAAGGTAACACATGCAAACGTGTTTTACTATCTCATGTTTACCTTGAGGACAAGATGTTTAAGCTCTTCATCGGGAAGAAATGATGGCTTGGAGCTCGCTTCAGAAAAGGAGCTCGCTGAACCTGAATTTCACAATGTAAAAGGCTTCAAATTTTAGCAAAAACCAAAAGAAGTTAACAAGACGTACATTGTCTCTGTCAGTTAGGTCGAAGTTCGAAATATTTTGAACTAAGAAAAGTGGGGCTTACGATCTTTGATTACTACAGGTTATGGACGTAATTTGTACCTTTGAGAGATTTGAGGTGCTGCACTGCCATTCTGAGCACCGTGAGTTTGTCCAGTTTACGGGACATGGGATTACATGTGGGGATCATGGCTGAAAGTTTGTCAATAAGATTGTTCATTTTGTCTCGTCTCCTCTTCTCAATTTGGCTGTGTGGTTCCCTGCAAAGACATTTAAATAAACATGTCACTGACCTCTGAAAAGCAGCACACTCTGGATTATTGAACTATAACAGACAGTTGTTTAAGCTGAGGTTTATTCTAAAGTTTTTCTACCTGAAGCATTTAATTTTGACATGCTGGTCCTCTCCGTCTGACCTGTGGAGAGAAAATCACCAAATTCACATGGATAAATTAAATTTATTCTGGAAAAATTTACACAAAAATATGTTTCCCTTTAAAAATGAGCAAAGCACCTGTTTTGGTCATCTTCCATATCTGCATCGCTAATCATAGCCAATTTTGAATCCCTGAGAGGAGAATAAACACATAATTTAACAGGTTGTTTTTTTGTTGGTGTATTTTAATCAGATCAAATGTATGAGGAGTACTAACTGGTTGTCTGTGCTTCCCTTGCGCTTCCTTGGCATGTCCATACTCGAGGACATACCAGATGTTATGGATGGGGTCATCAAGCTGGACAGAGAATTGCTCTGATCTCCCTCAACCAGCAAATCATCTGGAACACAGACATCAAATGCTCTGAAACAAATCCTAACTGCTAAGATCATCATTTATCTGCAGCATGACATGGGCAGTTAATAGTTATTGAGGTACAGCAAAGTTTGATAAAATTCCCCCAATAGTTCATGTTCCTTATATTCAAATAGCAAAGAAGGCAGCTGAGTTTTCTCAGGCTGTGAGGACCACAAACAAACTCCCTCAATAGTTGCTGCACACTGCCAGTCAGCTCCTCAAACCCTGGTCACAATTTGTTCCAACTGCTGCCAGACGGCTACTGCACTTTCCTACCGGAACTCCTTAAGCTTCAAATTCAGTGAAGTAAATGCTCAAACATTACTGCTAAAATTTCTATTGGCAGCTTTCACAAATTTCTTCAAGCAAATCTAGGTGGTGACTTCAGTTTTTATTACCAAAACAGAAAATTACAAAATCAGGCTGTTCAAAAGTGGAAAGAACCATCACTGATATTGGCATTTCATGGAGTTTTACACCAGAAATTTTTTTCCTAAATCTACATTGCTGTAAAAAAAATAAAATAAAAAATTCTATTTTCATTATAATTCCACATTTTGGATAAATTTTTTTTATTTCAGACAAGTATAACCAGACTAATTACAATGAGCTGTTTTAAAACGGTGATTAAAATTTGTAGGACAATAAGCTTTCTAAACCAATCTGGCCCTTTATGATAATGTACATTTCCATAAACCTAAAAACTTGTGGCATCCTTGGCAGCAACAACTGCCATTAAGTGATTACAATAGTAAAACATTTATCTTTTACATTGCTGCAGAGGAATTTTGGCCTAATTTTCTTTGCAGAATTGTTTTAGCTCAAGGACATTGGAAAGTTTTTATTCCTCGTTTCCACGGACTGGCAAGTGTCAGTGTGGTTTGGTACTCTATTTTATGGTCTGGTGTGTTCAGGATGTGGTGTTCATACAAATGCAGCAACACACATGATGCACAAGGTCTCAGGTTTGTCGCAAAAAGTGATGTTTTTGGGTCCCTAATCAATGGACTGTGTTGTATGAGGCCAGTAGCTGCATCGTTATTGTACCGTACTATTATCCAAAGGCCTACAGCTGAGGGAAGCCCAGGAATGGTGCGGTACGGGTTGTTCAAAAGCGACCATGTGTAATGAAGCATTTAAATCCCAAACTGCTGACAGTGGCTTTCAAAAATGAGCTCAATTCCTCATATTTCCACATCTGGTCTGGTGTGCCATGAGCTATAAGGCTTTTGAAAAAATATGTGGGAGAAAAACTCAAAAGAATGACTGGAAACAGACTGGTTTTTATTGATTAGACCTATTTTTAACCATGAGCCACAAACCTTGTGACCCAAATAGCCTTTAACAGATCAGCAGTGACCCGACTTCTAATCCGCCTCACTCTGCCAAGTTCTACCAGATTACAAGTTTGCAAAGAAGCTAAATGAAGATCAGACTGTACAGACATTCTTTCAATAAATTTTACAACCTTTCTCTCTGGCTCAACTGTTTACTTATAAGCTCACTCAATAAATGTGTGACTTGAGTATTGGCTGCACCTATACAACCCACAGCATGACGATCTGCTGCTTGATGAAAGTCTAATTTCATTATCTAATTTAAAGCAGCAGACTCTACATTTAAATCTTCAAAGTGTTAAGATACTCATACATTATTTCAAAAACAAGAATGCAAATAAATGAAAAAAAAAAATAGAGACTGCAAATTATTATGACTCAAAGATCTTAACTGAATTTAAATAACTGGAGAAAAGAAGTCCTTGAATGCAGAACTAAAATGGCATTCTGCAGCCTTTTCTCGCCATAGAACTAGAGTTTAATCCATCCCTCTTCTCAGCATCTATTATTCAGCTTAAGGCCCCAAAACTCTGAAATATTTTATATTGATCGCCTCAAATAGACTGATTGTGCCAAAGGTGGTGTGCCTGAAGGACGATCCCAAGGTTTGAATGGCTCCATGAAACAAATACAAAGTATCCTATTCAGTTGTGGACACACGCTTTTATTCCTTTTGAGCAAACAGACATGGCCAAACCTCTAACTGCCAGCTCAACCCTTTTCATTCGGATCAATTCACACATACCAGGACATGTGAATGCATGGCAGCTCCTCAGTGAGCTTTCTTGGGTTAAGCTAACGCTAATGTTTGTGTCACTACGTGATTTTATTCATCTGTGCGAAGCAAACCAACATTTTGCTTACTCCTGTCTTTCTCTCATGCTTGCTTTCAACAATATTTGTGACTGTTAGTATTATGGGATCTGTGTTAATGTGAGCCTCTCCCGCAGAAAGACTATCTACAGGATATATATCTTATTGGCATGTTAAATATGTAGTCATGAAACTTGGAATATATTTGTGATAGATTACTTGATTTATATATCTATATCTATGATACATTGTGCAGCCATCCTGAATGGATGCATGTCATTTCACCACTTTGCATGTCTTGTACTTCTACAGTATTTTTTTGTTCAGTTTTTACATGACATTTTATAAAATTTTGTTTCTTAAGAACCATATTTGTACCTCTGGAGGTTTGACTGCAGTTATGGACATCCTTAGTCATAATGTTTATTGCCGAAACAAAAAAGATCCCAATGGTTTGTTAAGTACTTTTAGTCACTTTTATTATTATTGCTATGAATACAAAATATCATGATAAGCTATAAAGTTTACATCATCTGTCTCTAAAATACAAAAGAAATGATTCTACTTTAGAGATAAAAATAGATTTGATAGTTTATGACAGTCCATGAACATAACTCATAAAAAATTTGACTTACCTAAATCCTCCCCCCCCCCCAGACCCCTCCAAAAACAAAAACAACAACAACAAAAACCTCTGCTTACTTATATACAGCAGTATGAAAAAGCATTGTGTGGGTATGAAAAAATGGGTCACATTAACCCAAAGTCAACAATCTGATCTTTGGATATCATGAGGGCAGTTTTTTTTTTTTTTTTTTTTTATCTTTTAGCGATGAGTAAAGAATGGCTTCTTTCAAGTATTTTGTATTTATTGTTTTTTTCAGCTTATTTGAAGAAATCTCAAGCTGATAAACCATTTACACATTGTTTAATTCTACATGAACAAATCACCTTATCTTTCATTGCATCTATTTATTTATACAGAGTAAAAGTAACAATCCTAACTAAGTAGGATTTAGGGGGTTAGAACATCAGCATTATAAATGTTAAAGAATTATAATTTTTGCTACAGAAAATCTTACAGTTAGTATATTCTCAACACTATAATACTGCCAATCCCTAGTAGTGATAATAATAACAATAGTGATAATAATCACATTAATAATAGGACTACATGGCGGTTCAGTTGGTAGCACTCTTGCCTTGCAGCGAGAAGGTCTGGGTTCAAATCCCGGCCTGGGGTCTAATTGCGTGGAGTTTGCATGTTCTGTCTGTGTAACCATGGGTTCTCTCTGGGTACTCCAGCTCCTTCCAACAGTCCAAAAACACGACTGTTAGGTTAACTGCTCCATCTAAATTGCCCCCAGGCGTGTGTGTGCGTGTGTATGTGTGTGTGTGCCCCCTGCAGTCCTGAAAGGAGAAGCAGATGCATACAATAGATGGATAATAATAGTTATTGCAAACTAAACATGCATCAATTTGTTCTAAATTTTATTTGAGGTTTATAATAATGTACTGTCTGTGTTTGTTGAATGTCATTTTTAATTAGTAACAACTTTAGCATCATACATCATCTGTTCATGGTTTGATACTTATAACTAATTGTTTTGGCAAGTATTACATCATCACTTTGATGTAATTATTGCTTGCTTATACTGTATCACAAATAGACTGACCTTTGAATTTAAAGGTTGTAAAGCTTTCTATAATCTCAGTGGCATTTAAGCACAGAACAACACAACTAACTGATGTATCCATCTTATGTCTGCAATTTTCTTTCTTACATTCGTTTATTTAGTTTGATCACTTCATGTAAACGTCTCCATTGGTTTATTTAAATGTATTTTTAATTTCTGCAAAGCACTCTGTGTTACAGAACTTTGACTAAATTAAGAGCACTACACTTGCTAACATTACATAACTTACTGGTCACGGCAGTTACAATGACTTCATCCTAAGTGTTTATTGCAAGGAAATTATACAATTTTGTTATTCTTCTCTTCATAGAGTAACTTGTGAATAGCTGATATAAGCTGGTAATTAGTCTAACTGGGAAAGTGGCCCTGCTATCTGTAGCTTTCCAACTACAGTTAGCAGGTAATTTAGTTGGAAGACCATCACTGTGTAATGTGAAACAATTTACGCAGCCAAAGTTATCTCTCTTGTAAGCATTGGAAAATTACACTACATTATATTAGGCTTTGTATCAGTGACGTGCGGTCAGGGGAGGTAGGTGAGGTATAGCAATACCTCCCCTATTGCTATATTAATAGCAATATATAATATTTATTGCTATTTTCACCCTGTGGTTTGTACTATAAAGTACCTATGTTTCATTTAGAAACATAGGTAAAATCAATTCTGATTTTTTTTTTTTTTTAAATCGCTGAATTTTCGCATTTTCCAATTCAAATGCTGGGAAGAGCAGCCGGTGAGACAGCAGCGAGCTGAGCCTCACCTCTCACTAAATGCACTGGCTAGCAGTTAGCGAGAGGTTGAGAGCATGCTCCTTCTGTCTGTACGCCGCCAATAAAATGGCTAAAAAACATTGAATATATGAACTGATTTTCCATAATTTAGCTTATGTATATAATGTACAGTGTTTTTTGTCACCAACTGAGTGTGTAACGTGTTTTGTGTGCGGAGAAGCGATTATAAACTGCAGAGAACAGATTCGAGGTGAGGCAGGCAGTTCTCTTCCCTCATAGCAGGGGGCGCTCATGATCCCAGACATTGTGACTCCACAACTGCAGAGTAAAAGACAGTAACAGCGAGCTAGTCATGGAGCTAGCCATACAGTAAAGTCAAGTGCAGCGATATATTTATAGTTTTATCCTCTTACCACAGCAATCACTTATTAACAATCGCAAAATAAACATTAAGCCTAAAACCATACCACTTCACCAGACTGAATGTTTTGCTCTTTGTGAGGGAAATATTTGAGTGTTTTTTTTTGTGTGTGGCGTTGTTGTCAGTTGCTATGGCAACGACTCTCCGCTTAGCTGCGCTGATATAGAGCGCGAGAAAGAAGGTTTTGAGTTGTACTTTAACGGTTTTTCCATTGCTGTGGAGCACAGCACGACATTAATAATATCTACATGTCCAAGTTTGATTGAGTTAACGGAATTATTTTACCGAGGCAGCGCGGCTATGCATGTAGAAGAATAGTCTTTTTGCCCTCCTGCGTTGTCCGCTGGAGGGCAACGCTATTGCTTCCTTATGTAAACAATAACATGCAGGGGGTCTATATTTGTAAATCTGATTTTGATTAAGTCAGTGCCTCACTAGCTATGAACCTCACCGCACGTCACTGCTTTGTATAGGCTTCTATTCAGCCAGTTGATCGGCAGTGTGCAGCACCAGCAGGAAGTCATCCATCTCATTCTCCAGCGTCTACTTAAAAGAAATTTATATTGTAGAAATGATGTGATGAGAAATTGTAGCAGTTTTAAAACCACAACTTCTTAAAACTGCGGTACACCTTGATATCAATAACCAGCCCAAGCCTGTTACACAGTAATAAATAAACAGTCAATTTAAAACCTAAAATTTTAAACTGCCTTGCAACGGTTTGTCTGGACGGTCACATACATTTTAGGTAATATATACTTACATTACCTAAAATGAACATGTTACTTTTTATATATGTTTTTAAGCATAATCAAAAAATGTGTTCATTTATTTTCAGTCGTGTGTGTTTGTATTTTTTCTTACTCAGTCTGAACTGACCCTAAAGCTGGTTCCAACAGTCCAGTACATCTAGTCCTGAAACCATAACTGATTTATGTGACACTAAAGGAGGACTGGCTTCTACAGGCAGAGGCTCGCTGTGGCAACCTTAAAGCTTAAAACAAATAACCGATTCGGCTCCTCCGTTGTACATATAAAACGCGTAACTACACTGTGTATTGATTAAAACTGATTATATTTGCAAACGAAATGCTAAATAAAGCTACTGTAACATAACGTAACACGGTGTTCTCAAGAATACCACCTTAAATAAACGCATCCTTCGATAAAGACAGATAAACACAGGCCCCGCTGCTGCTGCTAAGCTAGCTTTTGTTGTGGTTTGCATGTACGGGTTCTCATTAATAGGAGCGAATAATTATATTTAACAGACAATAGGTTTTTAATATTCGACCTGTTTAGTTTGCGAAGCGGTGGTGGTGTGACAAACAAGGTCGTACAGCTGTTACATAAATGGCGTAGCGTTAGAGGGCGAGCTTGCTCTACTGATCTACTGACCTAGTTTCGGAATAGCGCAAACTCCTCAGTTGAGCGGAGCAACAAACTGACAATAAACACCCCTGGACCTCACCTTGTCAGCCTAAACCTCGATACAAGGCACCCCCTACTGCCAACATATGCCAGCATTACCGACGGTGACAGCAGTAGTGTTGTGTTTCATTTACCTGCCGGTTCGCTTCCCGCCCTGTCACCGCCGCCAGCCGCTGCGTTCTGTGCCGACATGGCTGAAGCCGGAGCCGGTGCGCTGGGGCCCAGGACTCCAATACATGGATGAGCCAGTCGACAACCCCCGATTGTGTAGGACAGGGTTGTGTGGGTTCCGCTAAATGTTGTAAGGTCGTTTTAATAAACTCGCTACAGGTAGAATTAAAAAGGGAATAAATAAGGATGAAGGGGTTGGAAACGTGACCAAAATTACCGGCGTGCTGTGCAATGACAGAAGTGAGAGGGAAACGCGGAAGCAAGAGGACAGTCTCCGCCTTCCCGTTCACCGCTGCTGATCCCGTTCTCTTCATGACAGTCAAGAGCTACCCCTTCCGGACTTTGATAACAGCACGTTAATTAATTAATTAGTTATGCTAGTATGTCTCTGTAAGTAGGAATAACATTCCAATTTGAATATTATTGAAATAAATAAATATACTATGTAAAGCTTGCGACTTTTGCTTATTATGTTAATGTTGATAATTATACGTACGTTTATTAAAAACGCTAGAATGTTGCAAAAACAAACAAACAAAAAAAAAACATTAAAACGTACTTAGACAGCAAAATTCATATACAGTACATACTTGTTTGGGGCCAACCAATAATTTGCTTCCATACCCAATAGCAGTAAAAGCACAAGGCATTTCTTCAGCTGTAGCTTCAGGTTACTGTCTTGTTGCTTCAATATTTCATAGTATTCTTTCCTCAAGTACACCACTTAATCCTGCAGCAGAATGACACTGTGTTACTTTGTAGTTGAAATAAATTACCTAAAATGCCTATTTTAAGTTAAACTTAATCATATTCCTTTTCAGACTCACAGTCACCGAATAAGGGGTGCACTTACATGTATTTGAGTGTGTCAATTAGATAGTAAGGTATTGTATTTACACTTAGAAACATGAAAGTCTTTATTATTATTATTATTATTATGTTTTGTTGGTGAAATGTCTGTTTTAAATAAATTATCATCAAATCAAATATCTATCTATCTATCTATCTATCTATCTATCTATCTATCTATCTATCTATCTATCTATCTATCTATCTATCTATCT
>CAEFZY010062917.1:0-12763 GCA_903066815.1 Brachyrhaphis roseni | reverse complement strand
ATATATAAACATTTTTATAGACATTAAATCAAGTTTCAAACTCTCACTAGACAAATACACACATTCTTTTCAGTTAAACCTTTTACTAATAATTCATTCATACATGTTTTGGTACTATGCTGAACCTAGTTGAGGAGACAGCGGTAAACATACCAAGAACTCCCTTATCCCCAACTCTTTTGGGAAGACTCCAAAGGATTCCCAAATGTCCCAAAAAGTAAAATTTCTCTGGGGATCCCTCTTTCTGCCTAGTAGGTCTACTGTGTGCAAAACATCCCGTTTTGACGATGTACTTATCAAATGTTCAAACCACCATAAAACTGGAGGAGCAGCACCTCTGTTCTGTTTTATTTGGAAATTAACCAGCTCTCCACCCTAATTTATTTCACAAAAAATGTTTCACAAATCAAGAGAAGCTGTTTTCCCCCACCCCAAAATAACTTAGTCATTCTTTTTCCACAGGTTTATGCTACACCCTGTGGGCTTGCATAATGTTTTGTAAAATTAATGTGACATTCTTAATGCTGAATATTTTCATTAATTTTGGTTTTAACAATTATTCTGCTTCCCAATGTGACACAGTGGGAAACCAAAAAGGTAAGATTTATTTGGTTATTAAACACATACCAATGCAATGACAATGAATTTATTTCCAGACATAATTAATTTAAATACAACAACAAACCCTGTTGGCATAATTATTGAACTTCATCAGCATGCTTCACATGATAAGATATTGTTTAATGAATGTAAACAAAACACTGCCATCACTATGTATAACTTTCAACGCAGTAATATTTATTACCCCAATTAAATGTAGAAAGAAGAGTGAAATATAATCAGACTGGATTGAGAGCGTTAGGCTGTTAATTTGACATCTATGTAAGCCTGTAAAACAAATCAACTCCTTCATATAGACAAAGTTTTGATATACTATCCGCAGTCCCTCGTTTTTGATGAGAAACATAATAAAATATATCTTTCGGACCTATTGTTGTGTGGAAAATCATTTCAGTTCCTTTTAAAATAATTGATATTAACATTCAGAGATGAACATTTGGATTTTCTTTCAGTGTCTCCCTCACTGGTAGCATTGCCTTATGTACAAAATGCAATTGCAATGTTGAATGAGGTTATCCTCTTTTGCTCAATAACTCTTTAAAGAGCTTAAGTTCTTTACCAAAGTATTCACTCCCTTTAAACTGTTTCTAATTTTGTCACTCTACAGTCACAACCTTCAATGTATTTATTTATGGATATTGTGTGATAGGTCCATCTGATGGACTTGGGAAATGGCCAAGATCATTATTGCCTAGTGACCCCTTGAGATAAGCACCAATACCTTCACCCACCCTGCAGATACAGATAATGGATGAATGACATTCACTACAGATAGTCATGGATAACTATGAGATGAAAGAAAAAGAATTAAAAAACTGCAAACTTTGATACAAATAAATGATTGAAAAGAGCGGCATGCATTTGTGTTCAGCCATTTAGGCATACTAGAAGGCAAAATAACTCAAATTCAGTCAGACTGGATGGTAAACATCAGTTGACACAAATTTTCCAAAACTGTCATGAATTCTCACGTGGATTTAGGTCTGCCCTTTTAATGACCAATAATATGACTCCATTTTAAGTTCTTCCTTTGTTGTTAGGGTTGCTAGGGCCATATTTTTTTCAATATGGCCCTTTATTAGTTTCAGATGTTTTTCCATCAGCTCTGACAATATTGTTTTGATATTATTCTGAAGCTAGTATTTGAAATTAACATATAATTAATTACTACCAAAATGTATTCTTAGTAGGCTACATTAAGTCTGAGTACCAGAGTGTAAGATCCATGGCTTTACTACATACTTGGTAGTGCTTGATGTAGAACACGCATCAGTCTCTGATACACTGAAAATGTTCCAACAGTTATAAATAACAAAATGACCAATCTAGACACTAAATAGGTCAATATGAGTAATTGTATCTCCTGTCAACCAGGTTCCAGTCTGCTAAAACCTTTGATAAATTTGTCCATTTATGACCCAGAAAGATTTCTCATATGTGTACTATGCACAGAGCTGCCTCGGCAAAAGAAAATTGTTTATCAATTCAGTCTGCACTTACTGGCTAATTTATTAGACATATTTGTTCAGTTGTTTGTTAGCACAAATCGCAAATCACCCAATCAGATAGCAGAAGCTCCATGCATTTAAGAATCTAGATGAGGTAAAGACCACTTACTGAAATTCAAATGTAGCATCAGAAATTGCTGAACCACTAAAATAGTTAAGTTCATGAAGTTGAGCTTATGTCGGCGGTCAAACAAAAACTTGCTACAGACAGGGTTTGTGGCATACCACCTTGAAATATGAAGCATGATGTACCTTAATGCAGATGTAGAAGACCACACAGGTTGCCATTCCTGTGAGGAACAGAAAACTACAGTTCCCACGGGCTCTATAAAATTGGGCAACAGCGGATTGGGAAACATTGCCTTGTCCAGTGAGGCTCAATATAAAGTGACACATTAATATGTAGAACCAGAATGTGGTTTAGACAACATGAAAGCATTGATATATCCACCCTTCCATCAGTAGTTCAGGCTGCTAGTGAACATGTAGTGGTGTGGGGTGACATACTTTGACCCCTGTATCAGCAGAGCACTGTTTAAAGACCAGAAGCAACCTGAGCGTTGTTACTGACCATATCTGCTTTTGATTACAGTGTAACCATTTTTGGATGCCTGTTAAAAAGCAGCTCCTTGTTCTGCACTTTGCTTCAGAGCATTTGGAACTTCAGCTATTAGTTTTTCTCGATTCTGCTGCATCTTTGACTCTGTTGCTCCTTCCATAACTGAAACAATGCAGCAGGATTTAATCCTTTCATAAATTAGATCAAAGTCCTAACTCCACAGTTTTAATTTAAATGTTCATTACCTATCACCCATCTCTCATCTGTAACTGATACACCTGTGCAGTGCTTTATTAAACATTTTCATTTTAATTAATGACTTGCTATTTTTCTACCCAAAAGCATGATTATGCAAGTGTGGTTTCAATCACTGTGTTCCCCCTTTGCTTCGCTGATACTTAATTTGTATGCAGCCACTTTCATTGCCTGCCCCTAGGAGAGCAGAGGTCCATATAATGGTTATTTCAAGAGCTTGGGTTTGGATGATTCAAAGGGATGCAACAAAACTCAGAGAAAATTCAGATCAGTCCATATACATTAATCAGTGCTTTAGTATTTCACAAAAAAAAGCCAGCATTAAGTTCAAAGACGGGAACAATTTTTAGCCAAAGACACAATGAGGGTGCAGTATTATCTCCACGTTTACATGCCATTTTTATAGCCCTTTCTTCAGTGATGTGCATAAAATGTGTTTAATTAAAGAAAGGGAATATGATAAAAAATAGAAACGTCACGCCTTGGTTTTCCTCTTTGTCATTAATATCCTAGAACAACAACTATAAAGCGGAGAGCTAAGTGCTTAAACCCTGTATTGAATACAATGTCTTTTTTTGGGATCATCCTCAGAGATTCACCTATCAGCTCTTAACTGAGATCTTATGCTTAATTATTCATGTAATGTGTTGTAAGAGGAATTTTCTCTGAAGTGTATGATCTGGTTTTTCTCTGTTGTTTGATGATAAGATCCATTAATTCATCTGCTACACTAATATTTTAACATTCAGTATGTGAAAAAGAACATGGCTGCTGGCTATATTGATCTGATGAATACAGCCAACTGAGCTCAAGCACAGTTGCTTATTTTTTTGAGAATTGGGAAAAAAGAGAAGGTATATATATTTATATATATATATATATATATATATATATATATACATACTGTATATTTATATATTTTATGAGGAATGTATAAAGTTAGGTTGAAAAAAAATTACAAAAAACTGTTGGATTTTGCTTTTGAGTGATGGACAATTATTCCTTACAGGTTTTTGTGAATTACTGTGGACAGGCTCACAAAGTGATTGTCTCATGATCTCACCGAATTGCATGTTTTATCTGATATTTGTGCCTTAGATCCAGGACTCAGAATGAATGTTTGGGCTATTCTATGAATGCATGATGGCTGCAGGTATTTTAACTGGTTAGTTTAGAACACACAAAGTAGTTTGGTAACTATTTATGTGGCTCTTGTGAGCAAATGCAGGAAATTGTTAATTTTTGTAATAATTTTCCATCAAAGGAACTTGGTTATACTTTTGGCCACTTTAACACCAACAACTGTGTCCAGTCTGTAAGAGAATTTAATATGGCTGTTATGGATGCCTGCTAGTAATCTACACAGCTCTCACACCATTGCATATCCCATAATTCACAGCTACTTGCAGCTAGAGAAAGAAGTGCACAAGCTGCTCTTGGGAGTGGGGCCTGCTGTGTTCCAAAGTTCACATTTCTCTGTTAGACCGATCAAGCTACACAAAGAATTCACAAAGGATTTAGCTGACTTTGAAGTCCAATAAAATAATTTAGAGGTGTCATGTAATCTATTCACGTTTGATGCGGAGAGAGCTCCAGCACTTACCCAGATGGAGTTTATAGGACTGCAGATTAAAACCCCTTCAAGCTGCTTAAATGCTCCAGGTGTTTGGAAGAAGACAGACGTACTCTGTGATAACGATGAAAAAGTCAGTGCACAGAACCTGTCTTACATCTGCACACCTCCAAAATTTTCTAATGATCTCTTCAGCCCAAAGCTTAACACCAAACATAGATGAACTTGTCGACAAATTACGCCAGGCATGCTTTCTACGTCAAGAATATGTGAGATGAACATCTTTAAAGTTTATTATGTACTGTTGAGACAGAGAAAGCGTACCCTGCTGACAGTTCAGTGCCTTACTAGCCAATGAGGATAAAATCAACAAGATATTCATGAATCACTTCGACATAGTGAAAATCAGTATTTCATATATGCAGAATGGCATTTTACCATCCACAATGAAAATGTCAGCTATTTCAAACATTATTCTTCCTCAGACAAATGACTTTGTTTTTTTTATTTATTTGTACTGGGTTTGCGGCTGTAACTACCCACAAAGGCATTCTCTCTTTCTAGAGAGAAGCTAAGTTCTTACTAGGAGAATATCTAATTTAAGTTATCTGTGATTTAAATATGAATACGCAATTGTTGGGACACCATCAAAATGGCTTGCAGATTCTTATGATAACACAGCAAACTAGTAGTTGTTGGATTTGCATGATATTGTCCAGGAAGCTTGATGCAATTTCAATTGTGCAGAGTGAAGGTGAACCAAATTAAATTGAAGTAGTGAAAAATTTCGGCATCCTCACCCAATCAAACAGATTTAGCCAGGCCATCCTGTTGTGAAAGCATCTTTTTATAAAGTGACACAGTTTCCAAAAGAAATGTTGAAAATTGTTCTGATTAATTTGACCTTTCTTCTAGTCACAATCACAGAGAAACTGCATTTTTCTCACCATTTTCTAAATCGTAGGTGAGACTACTTTGCAATCAGTTCCAATCAATAAACCCCTCATTTGAAGAAAAGAAGGGATTTGTTATTAAATCAAGTGCAAATTATGTGTATTCATGACAAGTCAAAGGATCTAACAGCTTTAGAAGTCGTGCATGAAGCTCAAAAACACAATCATGGTGTACCTATGGCGCAGGATCAGCTTTAGTACTCCAAACACGTCATACTGGAGCACAACAAGGATGCTGAGCCTGAATGCTTAATTTGCGGCCAGTGGGATGCTTTATCCAGAGATATAAACAAGTGCAGGCCCTATTGCATGCGTCGTCACGTGGGGCGAGCATGGATTGAATTGTTAAACAGTGCGGGACCTCCTTGTTAACCCCCAGAGTGCAGATTCCAAGCATTCATTCAAGAGAAAGTCCCGACTTTGAAAATCCAGTTGTGCATAGCAATTGGAATCTTAAATCCAAGCATCTAGCAGAGGTACTCATCAAAAGCGCTTCATTACATCCAACTCTTCAGAACCACAACAAGTCTTTCTGAATTCAAATAACAGACAACAAAAAACTGGAGTTTTTGTCCTGCAAGCATCAGATAAAAAAAATCCGGCAAGTAGATCCTTTTTTGTGTTGCATGGGATTGAGGAGAAAGCATCAGCTGAATTCTTGTGGTGAAATGCTGTGCAATACTTTCAATTTTAATCCTTTTCACAGAACTTTTCTTAATTTATGCATTAAAAGATAAACATAACTGACCTATAAAAGTTTTTATCTTAAATGTCAAATAAGCTTTTGCATCCTGTAATTTTTAAATTTTTTTATTTTTTATAGGATTTGCGTATCAGATCCCATGCTGTTATGTGACGACTTACATGAAAAATTCTTCACAATTGAATCAGTATACTTTTGAACTGACCTGACGTTTTGGATGCATTTTTTTTTCTCGTTTTCTTTCCCCCATTTTCCATATTCACACATCTTTGTAAATACTACAGACAAAATGTTAATCATTATCATATTAATTTATTTATAATTTATTCAGTTGCTGAATAAATTAAGTTATACAAGTGTAAAACTCATGATTGTCCTATGAAGTTAGAACTTTGTCTAAAGAGAGGTCAAATAAACCTCATCAGCACCCATGGACGCACACATCCGGACATCCTGTTGCATGTTTCAATGACCTTCAAGACATAAGTTGCTTCAGCACCAGCACCAACTCTCCCGTGGCCCTAAAAAGATTAAGCGGAAATTAAAAGAAAAGTGCTATAGATAATAAAAATTCTCACAATATGACTTATTTGGAGAGCTGTTGCAAGATGCAGTTTTTGCATGATGCAAAAACTATCAAGTCATTATGTGAGATGCAGTCAGACTCCCACCAAAGAACAGGGTGCTAAAATAGAATCAAACAGTGCTAGTTTAATGTGGAAGGAAGAAACCTTCTGCAGAACATAGCTGGGCCTGAGCATTTAACACAGTAAAATTCTAATATTTACCAAATGTATCATTTTCTGCAATCAGTACCTTACTGACTGTTTCTCATCATTGCTCATGTTGTGAGCTAGGTGTGCTCATTGTCTGCCTGAGAATATTGCCAGTCATATTTGTGTGTAAGCACCTTGTTGTGATGATACAAGGGTATTGGCTGTGATTTGTGACTTTCCCGGATATGATTCCTGGTTATTTTCCCTGCAACTGGTTGAATGAGGTGGTTGGCAATACAATCAAATCTCACCCTCTAATTTTACGAATCAGCATGCCTTCGACAGGATAATGAGAGGCAAATCATCTGAAGCATGATTTAGTTAAAATCAAAACTTGCTCTTTCAGAGCAAACCCTGGGTATCAATGACTTAAAGGATGTATGATCAAACCAGTGTGATTAAAATTGTACTTTTTACAATTGCACAGGAAATTAAACTTTGTACTATTAATAAAATTTGACGACACTGCTTAGTGCTTTAAAATGTAACTTCTATTTACAGATTTTTCTTCTGGGGTAGTAAAAGGTAATAGATTAAATTTGCTCAAATTAAGGCCATTGATAGGTAGTAAAATGTAACAACCAGAATTTTACTTGGTAGTATCTTGTCTGTATGTTTTATTTTTCTATTCAGAAACCCAAGTGTTTTTATTATTTAGCACACCGTGTTCCAGTTGGGTCATTATTTGTGTTGCGCAGCGCACTCACTTCTTCCTATGAGTTGTTGACAAAAGCTAAGTGCTTGCAGTTCAGTTTTTAAGTTCGGTCTGGAAGAATTTTATTAATTGATCATAATGTCCGGGTTTTTGTTGTTTTTCCGGGGACCAGTAAGCATCTTTAAATTGACTGGCGCGATGCCTGGAGAACGGCAGCCTTTCTCCTCCCGAAGCTGCTGCCTGGTGGCGGCGAAGAGTGCTGCAGGTGTATTAATATAGGTAAGCGGATAGACTGAACACTGCGGACGGCTGTTCTGTAGTCGATGCTAATGTAAGGGTAGCTTTACGGACGAACCGGAAAATAAATTTCATATCATCCCGGTCTCAACAAAAATAATTGTTAGGGATTCTCAAAAATGAAAAATTGGACTGATGTTGATATCCAATAGTAACACTGCTGTTGTACTAGATTTACCAATATTTTATTCTATCAAATTTTTTTTATCCGATTAATCATAAGAATAATCAATAGAATACTCGATTACTAAAGTATTTGTTTACAACAGCCCTACCACAAACCGTGAAACCATTACTACCAACCGTGCTGGACCCATGAACTGTTTACACCAAAGGCTTCTCCTACCATCTGGCTAATACAACTGACATAAAATCTTATAGGACCAGACAATGTCTTTACAAGTTTTTGTAAAGCTTGTGCTAAATGGAGCCTCAGTTTCCTGTTCTTAATTGACAGGACACCGTGTGTTCATTTGCGCTATAGCTCTTCTACGTCAAGGTTTGACATATTGTTCATTCAGAAATTGATGTAATGATGGCTTAGATAAGTCAGTATGGGTTTTCTATTATCTCAACGACTCTGTCCCTTACTCCTCTAACCTCAGTGAGGCATTTTCTTATCCAAAGAAACTGCTCTCTGGATATTTTCTTACATTTAAACCATGATATGACCAAGAAAATCAACAGTTTCTGAAATACACAAATCAGTCCTTCTGGCACCAACAACTATACAAGGATCAAAGTCACTTAAGTCTCCTTTCATCAACCATTCTGATACTCAAATTGAATTTCAAACGCTGTATTTATATGCTTACTAAAGTCAGTTCGTTATCAAAGGTCCTTTGTTGCGTAAAGTGTAGATCAAGTGTCTGAGAATAAACTACTGCTGATGAACATAAAGCAAAACAACTTGTTTGTTGGCGTCATATGTCATCACTGACAAACGCAATATTTTGCACATTATTTCAACTGGATGCTTTAGTACTAAGACTCAAGGAACAAAATTGCCTGATATGTGGGAAGATGCAACTCTTGAGTGAACAATCTCTAATCCCAGTCTTTTGATAAGGGCTGCTGCTATTGAGCACAAAACAAAAGCACAACTCTCAACAATTATCAGTTTCAAGATGTAAACCTTTTTCTTGTTAGTTATCTTAGCTGCTTTAAACACTGTTTTAAAAACATGTTCTGGTATCTCAAAGTATTCTCCTACCACCATAATGTATCATGCTGCTCTGATTAATCTTCTAAAGTGTTCTGAGTGCATTACTAAGAAACATGCAACTAATAATTATCTTGAGCTCCAATTATGGAAGTCTTAGTCATAAGCAGAGGCCTTTGTTAATCAGGAGAAGACTGTTGATGCCACCATGATGTGAAAATGCATGGGAATCTTGATAATTTGCAGGGAACGCGTTGCTTTTGTGGGTGCCCCGCTGCCCATAAAGAGCAAGGAATTCATTAAAGTCAACTTACATTTTCTTGATTGTTAGTGTGAGGACACAATTACCATGCGAGAACTCTTAGGCTGCCTCAAAGCTAAATAATTATGGAGAGTTGTGCTTGTAATTTATGACTCTGCATCTTTTCACAATTAAACAATGGGGGCCCTGTAAATAAGAGTTCTGTTCCGCAAAACTTATGTTATTTTGTTTAGTGTCTATATGATACAAAAGAGTCTTGCAGGTCTGCCGTCTTGCAGTCTTATGACATCTGACAAGCATGAAAAAAAAATCTGTTTACATTATCACTTGATAACAGCAGGCTGACATCTTCATTTCCTGTGCGACCCCATAAAATAACCTTGTCAAAGAAATATTACATCCCATGCGTAATGACATTTTGTTTGCTTCAGTCACGCAAGGTCATCAGTGTAAGGCTGTCAACACAGTCTGTGGCCTAAAGGCTTCGGTGCAACTTTAATGACATGAACAATCATTGATGGCGAGACAGTGACCACTGATTTCTTGTGTTGTATTCGATGTGAGCAGAACAGAATATAGACATATTTTATTTTCTCTTATTTTCACCTGGAGTCTGAGTATGCATCTGTTGTTGAACTCGTGCACAAAAAGAAGAAAAATAAATTTCACCTAACATTTTCAGACTCTGAGCTTTCAGTCAGTGTGTATTAGATTTATCACTTTCTTGTTCCTACACCTTGTTGATGCCTCCAGAGTACGACTACATTGGTATGGGAGTGGAGGCTTAAGCTGCGACTATGACATCCTTCTTGGTGCATTATCTTCACACTCAATCTCCTTGGGGTAGATGGAGTGCACCGAGGAAGTGCTTCCACCAGTTAAGTCTTAACATGTAACTAGACATTGCTTTTAGGGGTCGGCTGTTAACAGGGTTGACAATGCTCTTTTCCAGCCTTCAGACTGAATATTCCCCAAGTCTCCTGCTCTTCTTGATAGTTCCTTCTTTTTTTTTGGAAAGAGCTTTCAGGGTAAGTCATCATTGTTAATATATTCAGTGCATATGGGTTCACAAGGTATATTTTTTTATATTTCATCAAGATTTTTCATGGTTCTCTGTGGTTGACTTATTGTTCAAGCCATAAATATCAGCTATATTGTGATTTCGTTTCAGTCCTTCTGTTAAAATGAAGTACCAGTTTGTACATGAAACTTTTCAGATTCTATATTTAAGCTTCTATAGCTATTATCTCTGGTGAGCTGATGGGTTTGGTGGCAATGGGATAGGCAGGCTCACTTGTTAATGCTGTGACTCCAAACAAAAAAGACATGTTTACGTTTGAATTAACCATGTGAAATTTTGATAACGAAATTATGATGCCAAATTATTATTTTTCCAAAGAACTGATTTCATGTACTTTATATTTGACTAGTTTTCATCTTATTTGTCTGATATTTTATTCATCAGGATAGACCTGTTATCATTTGACTCTGCCTCTCTAAACTGTGGCATTCCACAAGGGTTCATTCTGGTTTCACTATTATTTTCATTTTGCATTCTTCCATCAACATCTTGAATAGTTTTCTGATTGACCTACCACCTTTAAGCAGATGAAATCCAGTTGAATAAGTTTAATAAGCTGAATACGTTGTCCATCATATTTCAGTGACCAACAAGGATCAGGGACGGGATCAAGGACTCTCTTGCATTGGTCTAGCTTTAACTATATAAAAAATAACCCAGATCATAGCTTGTAACTAATTGCATTCAAATATCAATCAGGAAGTTGTAAGATAGGTAGGTGTTATATACATTACTTCTTTTTTTTTTTTTCTTTTTAAGTTTTGTAGATCCAGACAGTAGCAGTTTTTGATATGGGCCGACAAGGACATGAACCCACCACCCTCGCTCACAACCAGAAGATCTGAATGTCAACAGTGCCTAATGCAACAGTGCCCAGTGCAAAACATCAGCGACAACAGCAAAAAAGAGAAATTAAATACAAAACTCCATAAATAAATACGTAAAAATAAAAGATATATTAGTGCACTTACATGCAAGGGGTGGATTTTTTGAAAGAAGTAGAAATAAAAGAAATAGAGTTGATGTTGTAGCTGCACTAAATGTTTAATTGCTAACTTTTTTTTAAAACTAATTTAATAACATTTTGAGAGCTTCTTTTATGTTCCACTCGTGTCCAAGAGTATGTGGTTTTCTTTTGTACCAAAAATTATTTTTTAAAATCTTTGAAAAGTTGTCAACTATCTTCCCAGTCTGAAAACGTCCTCTTTATTTCCTTTGTACATCTCAAGGTTCCATATGTTCTCTTTTCTGCTCCTCCTCACATTATGTATTATCCAGGTACATAGTGCCATTTTATAGCGCAATCATGTAACTGTTACCTTCAGTAGTCATAAAAGCTCTGCATATATCTAACATAGTTTAAAAGAGGGGTGGGGGGAACCCATACCTTGCATACCTTGATGCTATGAAGCTCATCAGAAGTTGTCTGCTCTGTAAACAACCATCCTCCACTGCGAAGAGAGAAATACTGTTAATGTTAACCCATGGAGGCGTGGCCACCATGGACTGAACGTTCATGTTCTCCGCCGCCATTGCTAAACCATCCATGCATCCATTTTCTTACAACCTTGTCCCTAGTGGGGTCGGGAGGTGCTGGTGACTATCTCCAGCCAACGTTCCGGGCGAGAGGCGGGGTACAACCTGGACAGACCGCCAGTTTGTCCAGTAGTAGAAATTCTACTGGAGAAATCAAAGTAAATAGGAGTAAGCCCAGACTGTCTGAAATGAGATTTTAATCGAGCAGAATTGTGCAGGAAAGCAATCGCCAGGCTGCAGCGCATATATATCGTATGTGTTAGGCATAGTTAGTGAGTTGTGTGTCTTGTGTGAAGTATGGAGACCACACCAAAACCATTGTATTTCTTCAAACATGCACATTAAAATAATGTTAGCGGTTGAATGCAGGACTTGAGGAGACCTTTATTTTTTTTCTTTATTCTTCTGTCTAGAGATCTCGACCTACTTGGGAAACATTTGGCACCCCAATCCAAAATATTCTGGCCTTAGGATGAAACAACGCACAGAAACTGAAGTTTTGAAGATACACAAATTAACAGCAACAACTTGCTTCACAATTATCTCAGTTTTAAGACGGCATGATGAATGCAAACTTTAGGTCTTTTTGTAGTTTTGCGCTACATGAGGGCCTTATTTAAGGCACAAAACCTAATTAAAGCTGCGGAGCAGCGTCGTGCGGCCCTCGCAGCCAAGCGCCGCTCCGGCCTATCAGCCACCGCGGGGGTTCCAGCACCGCCTGCCGCCAGCCACCGCAAAAGGTCTTGCGCACTTTCCAGCATCGCAGCCTGCTCCCCACCGCAGAAGCTCTCACGCAGTTTCCGCGCCCGTCCACCAGGCGGT
>CAEFZY010062914.1:0-20364 GCA_903066815.1 Brachyrhaphis roseni | reverse complement strand
TGCGTAAAAGGGAGAAGTGTACGGGGTTGAAACGTGTGAGGTCTGAAGTTGTGTATGCGTACATAATAAGGGTTTTAGGTGATTTCACAACATTGCTTGCGACAGTTTCACACCTGTATTGCAGAAAATGTGTAGAAGAATGAGTGAACAGGTAGACACAAGACCTCATTTTGCATCTGAATCAAAAATTTATTTTTTCTGGACATGAACCTTTCAGAAAAAAAAAAAATCATTTTTTTGTCTTTTCTTTGATCTCGGCTGATAAGATAAACATCCTGAAGTAGACTTGACTTGCGGCGTGAATGAGCCAGCATAAAATGATGCTGGTAATCACATAAGGGATGCTGTGGTTCTTCTTTGAACATCACGATAGACTGTTTGAGTGTCTGTTGCAAAATAAATAAAAAACTTTCCTGGGACTGTACAGTGGTTGCACAGATATAATCTTGTCAAGGATTTCACATCTATAATCAGTAGACGTTAAGATAATTATCAAAGAAGTAAATGCCACTTGACTTTTGAGAGTTAATTCTGCTGTGCTTGGTTGTTTTCCAGTCTGGAAAAATAACCAGTGATGCAAACTGTGACCACTTTGGTAGGATTTAAGTTTTTACCATTGCCATAATGTGTCAGAGGTGATATCCTGAACAAAATCAGATATCAGCTCTCGTATACTGTAGAGGACTAATTACAATCTGAGAAGGACGAAGTCAAACAGAGAGGAAGTTCAGCACACAAGATGTTTTGAACTTCCAGGCAGATCTAAAGCTAGAAAATATGATTTCTAGAACATAAGACCTCTTTGTCATTTAAAAACATTTTTCTTTGGGTGAATACAGAATTTGCACGCCTAAACCGGAAATAATGATTTGTATTTTTTTTTTTTGTTCTACTGAAAAAGGCAAAGATAAGAATATATTTGAGGCTCTAGGCCAGTCATAGAGAGAGGATGTAAATGTAAACTGTGGAATTATTTGTTACTATATTTTGTACAATATAGTGTGATGAAAATTTTATTTCATAAAGTGAAAATACTCTGCCATCCAAGAGTATTTCCTCTTGGATGGCTATCTACCAAGGAGGGTTGATAGCAACCCTCCTTGGGTTGCTATCAACATATTGTTCTAATAATTGTTCAACATATTGTTCTGAATTTTATTTTACAAAATAAAATTCAGAAACAGAAACCTAGCAAAGATTGCAAAGTAGAAGTGACTTTGAACAAAACTCCAGATCTTGCAGTCTTTAGGTTTTTAGAGTCAATTCCATATCTTGAATATCTTTCTTTGTCAGTGAGGATCATAATTCTTGCTGCTGTTTATACACTTTTTTCTTCTCAGTGATCATTATTTCACTCCTAATGATCCTAATGTCGTTGCCTAAAAAGTTGAAACATGATTTGATGAATATGTGCTAAATGCTGCAGAAGGGCTGCGTGGAATTAGAAGCAGACATAGGCAGGCCCAGACACCCACCATGGCAGAGAATTTGTTTGGAATTCATGTCTGCAAGGAAAATGTGAAAACAGGGTGCCTCAAATCATCAGATTTTTGATAGCCTATTTTCTGCTTCCTTCTTTATTTCTTCACTCCTTCCACTCATTGCTTGGTTTTATGTATACTCACTGTGTGTTCTTTGTATTTCCCTTCCTTTCTGTTTTAGTGAGATGATAAAAACACACCGCAAGAAACCTGAGTAATTATTAGTGAAAATGACTGACAATTTGCATGTGTTAAATAAAACATACATTCAATTGACGATTTTCTATTTAAAATGTTTCTAAAGTGTGCCTCAAGGACATCTGGACTGACTTTTTTCCTGTGTGGACCCTCCTTGGGTTGCTATCAACATATTGTTCTAATAATGAGCTGTGTTCTGATGGTAAACCCACTGGGATGTTTGTGAGATGACATATCTTGATTTCAGTATCTTGCAGCTCCTGAAAGTCTCAGCTTTGTTTTGCTGTGTAGCAGCAAGGTGGGGTTTAGTTTAATGGCAACGAAGGGATAAACACAATACTCACACAAAATCGTATACATTTTGCCATACACATGTTGTATATTTATACTGGAACAAACCATTGATTTACAATTTGCAGCCAGCTCCAAACAAGAATAAAATGCAAGATAAAAATTCCAGATAAACAGAGGAGCAGCTGACCTGTTGGAAAGGTTAAATGCCTTTCTTAGAATAGCTATTTTCAAAATGACACGCGTGCGCGCACAAACACAAATTTGTCGACACTGGAAACATCTCAGGGTATCATGGTCTGCAGCTGTTATTGATATCAAGGCATGCAGGGGGTGTGCGCGTTTCATAGCTCGCCGCCAATTCTTTCTGTGTGTGAGTCTGTGTGTGTAATTCATAATCAATCCCATTCACAGAATCATGTGATATGAAGCTGGCAATGTGGATGGCTGCGACTGCTCGATTAGTTTGTTCCATCGCCAACAAATAAAAGACATTCACTTGTCTCCACTCTAGGCAGTTATTCTTCTATGGTGGAGTCTATTGGCAATATTTACGTTTATTAGCTGAAATTCTTTTTAAGCTAATATTTATTCTAAACCAGGGTTGTCAAACTCCAGGCCTCAAGGGTGCCTTGAAAATGTTATTCCTGGATCTTCTTCTGGTTCTTTGCCTTGTTTCTGAAATCTTGAATTAAGTGTCTGATTTGCCTTCCCATCGTGTTGTCAAGTTCCACAGTTATGCAAATTACCTCATGATTAATTTTCTGTGTTCAAGCTGAGAATCATAGCCACGTATCAGAGTATTCATTCCAATTACTGCATTTGCTTAGATACATAACAACCAATCACAATGAGCAAATAAAAATACTTCACCAAGCAGCAGACATTATTACAAAACAGTAGGATTAAGTAAAACACAAGAAGGCATAACACTATAACTAGTTGAATTTAGAATATCTAGTTAAGCATACATATATCATTGTCCATTTTAGGTCACATTTCATACTGTTTATTTTACTTTTCAGTGAGACCAGCGTTATATAGCTCGTTTAAGCATTCACTGATTAGTGAATTAGCATTTAACCAAAGTGGAAAGCATTAATATTTCTTATTTTACTTGTAGTTATTATGTACTTGCTTTCCTCAAGACACTGAATTGGTGTTTATTGTCAATAATGTCTTCCAAAGCACATAATTACCAAGTCATTTTTTTAAACTTTCCGCAAGGTTGGCCACTGGTGGACTTTATTGCCTCCTCCTCCGAGCTTAGCAAATTTTCTGGAAAAAACCCTGTATAATTATGATGATAACAAAATACAATCACCTCACAACATGTTATTCAAACATCTCAGATGGACTTCATTTAGTATTACGGGGAAACATTTGCTTGCTTTATTTGGTTTGGCTGCTATTGTTGTTATTGTCATTATAATTTTAATAGCATTTTTCTATTTTTATGTGAAACTGTACTGTGAAACAGGTCATGAAAAATCCTACCATCATGAGTAAAACATTCTGCAAACGGACTGCAGAGAGACTGTGGAACCTTCCTGTATAGCAAGATAAATATGGCTGGTATTTTGTTGTCAAGAGAATAACAATAGCTTCAATAACCGTGGCTAATGACGTGTTGAGCTGAGGTAGGGAGATGATGCTAAAGCCAGTGAGGCATTCACACGATCAATTTGCAGTTGTAGTTGAACATTCTTTCAACAGGGAGTGTTAAGCTCTGCACTCAAAATAAACCACCAGTTGTGGTGTTCCTAAAAGTACTAGTGTGTGAATATATGTGTATTAGAAGGAAACAGCTGTCCTCATAGTGCCACAAATCCATTGATGCTAGAGACTGTAGCTATGAACCAGGCTTTAAGGGAAAGTGCTTTTATCATGTTCCATGTATGACTGTATTAGAAGGAACGCTCTTGATTTGTTAGATTAAAAGTTAATAAAATGATACAATTTTTTCTTATAATGTATAATAAATTAATAAATGTTGTAAAAACCCTTTCAGTCTTTATTTTGGTTAATTCCCCACTCCTTCTAAAAAAACAAACAAAAAACAAAAACCAAGTCAAATAAATTAGACTGCCATTGAAACTTTATTTATTTTAACACAAAGCCAAATAATGGATAGGTTTATAATATAAAAAGTGACTTAAATTTAGACAAAATAAATGTCAGCCTGCTGACAGGTATTCACTTAAAATTGGTTGGGTTTCCATTAGCTTGAAATACTATATAAATGCAGCATGGCATGGAGGCAATCAGCCTGTGGATGTGCTTAGGTGTTAGCTTCTTTATGTGGAAAAGTGAGGTGGCTTATAATAGATAATAAAGCAAGTATTGGTACTTTAGCAGTGTTGGAAGGTGATCTCTATCAAGCTTGCCAGCAGAAGGAAGTCCTCTAAAATTCCCATCACAAGACCTTGATTTCCAAGCTGTACTTTTATTATTAAAAAAAAAAAAAAACAGTGCAAATCAAGAAATGCAACAGTTGTTGCCCATATCTTGGATACATCTTTGTGTTGCACGTGTTGAAGTACTGGCTCCAGCTGCAGCCCACGCCTTGTTGACCTCTACTAGACTTGAATAGGTTTTGGTTCACAGTCCTCTCCAGGCTGTGGTTATCCCTGTTGCTTACAGCTTTTCCTACAGCACTTTATTCTCTGTAGTATGCTTTCCCCTAGTGTGCTTAAATACACTTTGACAGTGATCTTCTTCTTGTGAGAAGTGTAAGGGACTGTTTAATGAAAAACTGTTCAGTTGTTGTCAGCCAGGGCAAAGTGAAACCACAGTCAAATTCCTTTTCTATGTGCATAAACCTGGTGAATAAAACTGATTCTGATTTATTGGTCACAAAATTGCCAGAAAAGAACAATTTCATGATAAAAATGTTTTTATTGGGTAATATTCTAATTCCTGGTAAATGTGCAGAATAAAAAAATTTCATATATGGCTTTAGGTGTAATGAATATATGGAAATAGAATGGAAATACTGAAATAAAAAAAATCGAATTGCATTCTAAATAATTAGGACCCATTTATCTAGAACACCGTGGAGACGTCACCAGTCCATCACAGGACAACACGGCGACACACAGGACAAACAACCATGCAGAGGAATTTGGAGAGACCAACAAACTTGCAGAAAAACTCCAGGCCAAGATTTGGACCCCTGACTGTCTTACTGCAAAGCAATTGTGCCACTGTGCAGCCTGAAAATGAAATAAGATTGATTTGTAAAAATGTCTTTGAGTGTCTTGATGATATTTTTTAAGTATAAATGCAAGAAAAACTGAATTCTATTTCAGAGTTTTTTGAACATCCTTCCAAAACAATGGTTTTGTTTTATTTTATTCTCACCTACCTTTTAGACAGACACCAAAAAGGTAGGTGAGAATACCTTTTTGGTGTTCTCACCTACCTTTGCATATTCCATGTTTGCTTAATGTTGTGTAGCATTACCAGATAAGCTGCCTTTTAGCACATAAACTAGAAACAGCTAACCTGCTCTCTCATGGCCTTTCCTGCAGATATCCGGGAGACAGCATTCGTCTACGCCATCACAGCAGCAGGGGTAACACACGCCGTGACCCAAGCCTGCAGCATGGGAGAACTTCTTCAATGTGGATGTGAAGCGACCAGAAACAAAGCTCCTCCAAGGCCGCCTTCATCTTCCTCATCTGGAGACGGGGTTAAATGGGAGTGGGGCGGTTGTGGCGATGATGTCGAGTTTGGTTATGAAATGTCCAAAAAGTTTATGGATGCCAAGAGGAGGAGAGGGAAAAGTGATATCAGGACACTCATTAACCTTCACAACAACGAGGCTGGGAGGCTGGTAAGAAGATAAGTCTCTCTTTTTTTCGCTTAATTATTAGTGTGGTGTGCTTTGTAACTGCTACTGTGTTTAACGCTAATCGCATGTTTCAAAGATGTTGCCTGTTCTTTGGAATTCATCCTTCATTCCTCAAACATGCAAAAGAGAAAGACAGCCTGTAGCTGTATTTGTGGAGTACCGTAAGCTGATATTTTTACAAGAATCAGATTTCTGAAACAAAAAAAGAAGAGCGTGCCACATATTTTGCATTTAAGCCTTCGAGGCAAACAGCTTTTACCATTTTCACAGTCACTGAAGGAGATTTAACTTCATTTCACAAGTAATTAACTATCGCTATGGTAGTTTTTTTTTTTATGCAGTTCTGTCTTCTTGTGAAAAAATGTTGCACAAGAGCCACATTCAGTTATTAAGTTAATTTCAAAGGAAAGTACAGAGGAACGGAGGACACAAAGGTTTTTGGGATGTGGTCCAATTAAAGCATTAGTGACAAACTATTTTGAGCATTAATAAAAGGCACGCTAATTCCCAGAGGCTGACAAACAAGCATGCTGCGATGCGTTCACATTTCTGTTTGTGTGCATGCAAGCATACACCTTTACCCCTTCAGTTAGTGTGTGAGTATATGGCTAAACGGACAGGTGTGCGTGTGTGCGTGTGTGTGATGGGTTAATTATGTGCAGTATAAGTGAATGATCTGTTGTCAAGGCTTGTTAGATGTAGGAAGGCCAGAGGCAACATGGATGGGAAGGGGGGTGGGGAAAAATTCCTTTGGAGTAGCGTCTGCTTTTATCTTACCTATCTATCAGTTAGTGTTTGTGTGTGCTTGCAGCGTGTGTTTGTGTGATCTGATGGCTTTGTGTGTGATAAATTATGTCAGCACAATAATAAATTTTAAATTCCTTAGTGGATTTGTCATTTGTCTGAAGCGAGCGTACCTCCATTTGAGGTGCAAGTTATTTATTTTTTATTAAGTTTTTCTCTCCTGGGGTTTTTTTTTTTTTCACCTGGCTGCCGTCCCTCACTTCTCTTTTCACACCTTTTCCCACTAGGCCGTGAAACTCCACATGCGGACTGAATGCAAGTGCCACGGACTGTCAGGCTCATGCACCTTGCGCACGTGCTGGAAAAAGATGCCTCATTTCCGTGAAGTGGGCGACCGCCTGCTGGAGCGCTTCAACGGTGCTTCCAAGGTGATGGGCGGCAACGATGGGAAGACCCTGCTACCCGTCGGCCAGAACATAAAGCCGCCGGATAAGCAGGATCTGATATACTCTGACGAGTCTCCAGACTTTTGCCTTGCGAATCGCAAAACGGGCTCGCTGGGAACAAGGGGGCGCATGTGCAACAGCACGGCCATGGACATTAGCGGCTGTGACTTGCTGTGCTGCGAGCGAGGGTACAAGGAGGAGACGGTGGTGTTTGAGGAGAACTGCCTGTGCCGCTTCCATTGGTGTTGCGTTGTCCAGTGTAAAAAGTGCATGGTGCGAAAAGAGCTTAGTCTGTGTCACTGATGAACTGAGGTAAAGAGTATTCATATACTTTAATTATAACCACTTCTGTTACTTTTTAGGTTCTTGCTTTTGTGCTGTTGATGTGAAAGAAGGACAGGATGTAGACTTCCATGGTTATCCATTTTATAAATATATATATATTTTAACAGCCAAATAACACATGCGACACCTTTGATTTGACATTTAAAACGTTGTTGTTGGAGTTCTATGAGTTTTGAACAAATTGAAAACTTTCCAAACTACCTACTATCTGTTTTTTTGTTGTTTTTTTTCCCTGTTATTTTTTGTCCGCGGACCAAAGAATGTTCTCTTCCATTAAATAAAAGGCAGAATATATTGAGGGTCTATTTTTGACTAGCTAGGCAAGTTTAATGACTGGTTCACATGGTGAGATTTTCAAATCTCAGAGACTCCTCGTAGATAATAGCAGGTTTGGACCTACATTGTGTGGCATACTACAACACGGCAAACACACCGCACAGACTACACTCACAAACATTCAGATGTCAAATGGAAAATCGCGCAAAACGTGACACATGGCTGACTAGGAAGAACCAATGGCAGTAGTTTATGGATTACATTTAGCAGAGGGAAAAAACAACAATAGAACAAGACATCTCCGACCTCCGCCTGTCTTTCTGGTGTACTGTGGCGGCTTTGTCTTCTGTATTCTGAATTCTCCTCTATGTTTCTGTCACCTTGCCTTCTGATTGGCTACATGTCACATTCAACAGGCTGCTTATCCACGGGGAACACCCTACATCACAAGTTAGAATATTGGGCCAAGACAATCCAACATGTTGAATATCCCCGATCTGAGGTCAATGCAGTCCTGATGTCCTTCCAAGCAGTCTAGATCACTCTGAACACACCAAACAATGCAGAAATATCTCATAATATTATCTTCAGAGCCACCAAAATATCCAGAGTCTTTAAGATTGTCAAAAGTTGAAAGATCAGGGCAAAAATTTGCATTAATATCTTGCTGTGTGAACCAGGCTCAAGTCTCTTCCCTCCACAATATTTACAATAGAGCTTAGTGTAGCTGTTAAACCAAAGAGGTGTCTGGATCAGTAAGATGAGTTCTCTGATGTATTCAATACAAAATGGCAAAGAACCACACCAGTTATGATAGAAACTTGCAAGGTTGTAGAGAGTCTGTTTTGAACTGTTTGTTATTTAAATTTCTTTATAGACGTTGTGGTCTATTTTCAATATGCTGTAGGGTAATAAAAACATAAAGCATTATGGATATTAATGTCGACATTTAATTACTTTGTTTCATATTGATATATGTGTTGATGGAATTACTGGCATTTAGCATTGTAGTCATTTTTTGTCTTCTATAAATCACAAGTAACAAGAAAAACACATTTGACAGTTGAAACTACATTTATCAGATTTGGAAATGTTTGAATTATGTATTGTTCTCTTTAAATGTTTGCAGTGCAAAAGTATTCACGCCCCTTGAACTTTTGTACTTTTGATAATTTTAAAAACTATGACTTTATGTATTTTGGCAGAGATTTTATGTGCTAGACCAACACATATTAGCACATATTTGGAAAAAAGGTACGAAAATTATGAATTTTCAATTTTTTTTACAAATACAAGTGCTATTTGTGTAATGTGTATTTCTATTACCCTCCTTTACTCTGATACCTCTAAATAAAGTTCAATTACACCAATTACCTTTAGAGGTCCCCTATTAAATAGTCTACTTGTGTTTTATCTTAGGATAAATGCAGCTTAATGTGAAGACCTTTTAGGTTTGTCAGAGAAAAGTCTGTTGGTTGTTCACTCTACAAATCTGGCTTATTTGTATGTTCGAATGGCCTAATAAAAGACCACACCTAAATCTAATTCAGAATCTCTAGTAAAATTTTGCTGTTAACAGTTTCCAATCTGACTGAGATTGAGCTATTACAAAAAATAAGCAAAAATCTCAGATCCAGATGTGCACAGTTATTAGATATACCTCAAAACCGAGATGATTTAAGCTGTAAATATAGTGATAAATGGTTCTTAAATGCATGACATTTTCTTTTTCAGATTCCAATATGTTTTGCTTTCCAATCTTTTTCAACTCTTCCACTTAAAGTGTCTTTTTGTTGGTCTGTCGCATAAAATCCACCAAAACGCATTTTGGACTCTGTGGCTGTAACACAAGATGTGAAGAAATTCAAAAAACATAAGAAAAGGACGATTTTCTTTTACCTACAGCAAGAGTTTCCTCAAAAGACAATGGAAAGACCAATCGATTCCCATCTAAACATGTAAAAACATTCTTAAAAACATCCACAGATGTGTACATGAGGCAGGAAAGTGGTTGGGGTTAATTAAATGGGCTAACCAAGACTGACTTTCAACATCTTTTGTTTTTAAGACTTTATGGACTAGAAAAGTAAAGTTTTTGACATATTTCTCCTGCAAGGACTGATCAACCTTAAGCAGACCAAACAAGTTTTAGGTGGTGTATGATTCAGGATCACAACAGAAATTTGTACAATTCTCCTGCACATTTTGGCCGGAAAGCAAATGAAAAGCTTCTCACCTACAACTCTCTCATTACATTTACAAAAACATATAAAATTGGTGGTTTCCTCAGAAGTAAAAGCGGAGCCCTTATTTTCTTTATCTTGTGGCATCAAAAAATAATTTCTATTGGTTATTTTTCATTTGATTTGTTATACAGAGCTATTAAAATAATGCACTTTGGTTGTTAGCTGTTTTTTGAGACTGTGCATAATGTATGTGTGTCTGTATGCTTGTGTGTGAGAATTTGTACTAAAAAACCTACCCACGACTATAAAAGTTGGCCAGTTATGAGCATAATCTTCTGTGTAGATGAAGAGTGTGCTAGTCACTGAAAACACACCTCCCATACAGAACAGGACACTTTTAATCGCTGATTGTTTCATTAGAAGAGTGTTTCTCATAAACCTATTATGTCATGTTATTTAGACTTTCATGGTCTATTACGTACACAATGTAATGTATAATGAACCCATTGTTTCAGCTTGTTTTATAAAGGGTTTTTAAAGTTGGTGTGAATGCTTCATATTATTTTGCCATTAATTAGTCAGTGACCTCTGTGTTTTCTTCTCATTGGTTGTGTATTATGACTCATATTTGAATGATGGTTTGAAGCTATATTGTTAGAGTCACACAGAACCATTTTTGGAGGGCCAAAAATGATCAGCTTTGTTACAAACGATTGATTATCCTGCTATTAAAGTCTATTTTGTCAATTAACTGTTTCAATTAACTGTTACTGTCACTTTAATTTAAGATTACCAGTAGTGTTTATTTACAAGACTAACCATTGACTATGATAATAGCTTTAAAATAAACCCTGCTACTTTCATGTAGTGTGTAAATTGGGTTGATGGCACAAGGCACCAAGGATAAACATTTATATGCAACGCTAAACAACAGACAGCAAGGTTTGGATATACAACCTGTATTAGTACACAATGTGATGGACAAATTGTGTGCATCGTTGGGGTTGAGGGTGGTGCTTATATCACCAGTGGTCGCTAGTTAAGACACCCTGAACTGGTTTCCAGTCCTTCACTGGGCAATTTAATGGTGGTATAACAACACCCACACATCCTCACGCACACAAGGACAACTTATAGAGATTAATTATTCCAACAGTCATGTTTCTGGACTTTGGGAGGAAGCAAGACTACCTGCAAAAAGATGCAAGGCTGGGATTTGAACCCTTGATCTTCTCACTGCAAGACAAAAATGCTACCAATTGCTCCATTGTGCAGTGGATCCCTTAACCATTTTTGTCTACCATTTAATGAGCTTAACTTTTTCATTTTTTTAGATCCATTAGAATGACCCAAATAACACAAGGACAAAGTAGGAAACTAGCCAGCCTGAGAACACGATCCCATCAGTGAAGCTTGGAGATGGAAGCATCTCCAAACTCGTGTGGAAGTTTTGCTGCAGGAGGGACTGGTGCATTTTACAAAATAGATGGAACTATAAGAAAAGAACATTATGATGAAACACTAAAGCAACACTTCAAGACATCAGCCAGACAGTTTAAAGGTTGGGTGTTTGGACAGTGACCCTAAGGGTCTACCAATATAGATACAAGGGTAAATAATACAAAAAAGTCTTAACTGCTTACAATAACTTCTAAAAAAGTAAGAGACAAGAATTTCAACTTGAAACCTTGAACCCTGCATCTCTAACAGTTGCTAAATTTATAAACTTGGTCATAGCATTTTATGACCAATGTGCTATAATTAACTGTTTTTTTTTTTCTCAAAAAAGACGTGAGAATCCAATGTCACCAAAACTCAATCTGCTCCGCTAAAAAGTGTTAAGAATAGCCGATTCTTTTTGGAATGATAAGTCCAGTTTAACAGCATGAGAAGATGTGAAATAAGCAAGACATCTTGCATAGCTAAAGCTTTTCTGTAAATAAAATATTCATTTCTGCAGTTATTAAATGTTGTCAATTTTATGATAAAAACTAGATCTTTACATTCACAGGCCACCCAACAAGATGAGATGTTTTTTAAGTGTTTATGCTGCAGAAATGAGAAAAACACAAAGTCCTGGAGGATGGGTGAGGTGGAGGGCAGCAGGCCTGCCTCTGTTTGAGCTGTACAAGTTGACACAAGTTCATATTTTCAAGGAATTTTCTGCTCAATGGTGTGTCACACTTTGGCCAGGGGTTGTGCTTAAGTCATGGCAACGAAGGCCAAAAGAAGAGCAAGATGCCAGGGGGTACTTAGCTTCGACTGGCCTCTCAAACTCCTCCGCTCTGGGCCTCAACCTGCACAAACTTTTGAGTGTTGCGTAGTCAAAGCCAGAGAAAATAGACAAGCGAGTGGATAGATTTATTGAAGCATTGGTATAAATATAGTTGCCTGCCGGCATCTGTGTGCACATGGCTGCCTGTGTGCGTGTGCGTGTGTGAGTTTAAGTCTGTCGAAGAGTGTGGCCAGGCCATGCTGGGAGTGTTTTTCCATGTGGCCCTTTGAGGAATGCACGATCATCCCTAAGAGAGATGAGTTTTTGTCTCCACCTATGTTGACTGTTAAGTGCTTGCGTAAAAACACTGGCTCACACAAAGCATTAATGAAGGGCTGCCACTGTAAATGGGTGTACAGTATTATGTGGAGACAGTAAATCCGTCAAACAAATAGTGGCTTGTCATTGCTTATCAGCCACAATGTAGCCTTGGTGGTCTGCTTTTGTTTTCCATGCACTTACACCATAAAATGTGTATTTACTTGCTTCAAACAAAGGGATGGTTATGAGGATTTTCATAGAGATTTTAACAAAACAATAGAAAACAAACATTTGTCTTTATTGTGAAATGAGTGACAAGATTAGTATCAATAAACATACATTTCCTCACAAATGTTTTGTTGGAATGCTTCATGTTTTTAAACCAACATGAAACATATTTTGGGGTATGTGCCTACCAACCTTTAGTGACAATTTTTCCAATTATTTTCCTAAAAAATTAGGTCAAAGTCAGTCAGATTGGATAGAGAGCATAAGAGAACGTAAATTTTCAACAAATTCTCAATTGGATTTATGTCTGAACTTTGACTGGGCCATTTAAACAGTACACTGTGCTTGAAACTGTGACTTTCGTCTTAGTTGTGATACACAAAGGATAGAATGTTATCCTATCAGCAGAATCCTCCATCTGAAGGATGCTCCGTCCTTTGTTACCATTGACCTATTGGATGATATAGATGTCTAGAGGACAAAGCAAAATCCCCAGTGACATGAAAGTTTGGGATCTTGTTTAATAACTTATCTCTACTATTAAGTTCTCCATAACAAAATCACTTGTTTTATTTAGGAGTATCAGAGTAAAAGGTGCTGCACACTAAGCCATGCCAGTGTTGTTTTCTTTCTGCAATCACAATTATGTCAGTGATTTTCTAATGAGACAAATTGTTCAAATGATCAAGGAGTAAGAAGGCTTTTGCAAGGCACTGAAATAAATGAACCAAAAAGGGAAAATGAGTTTAATACACAGAAATAAAGAAAAACAGACGTTGACAGAGAGAGCTGAGGTAACTTAACACTATAATGCTCCTCTGTTTGTGTGAACTCTCCCCCAATGCCTTATCAATCTAGAAGAGAGATGTTGCTTACACAAAGGGCACATCTAGAGATCAGCTCTGTGTGGGACTTAATCTGATACCAATGACTGTAATTACAGGAGTGGGAGAGACCGACACACACTGTGAAACATGTTTAACATGAGCTGTGAAATGAAGCAATCTTGCGTATTTTGCCTATAAAAAGTGCACTCAAAGTTGTTTTAATCACAAAAAATACAGACGTGCACCTCCTCAGAGTTACTCATGATCAAACTAATGCGTGTACAAAACCTCCACGTTGGCTTGTGCACTTGGAAGAGACAGTGATCTTTATGAGTTAATGCAGGCCCTGGAGGTGATGGCTCAGCTGCTGCCTAAGTTCCAGAGCCCACCCAAATAGGTTTCCAGTACTTAGAGACATAATAGTCAATTTTCTGCACTACGGTACGTCTTTAACTTTTAAGCAGTGCTTGCCTCGGGATACTGAAATGTCATTTACTGTACACCCAAACACGTCTTGGGGATTGGACTTGACTTATCTTGTACAGGGCTGTTCTTGAACATGAGTGGCGTGCTAAGCTGGATAAATTGCTTCTCAGATAAAACCCAGCTAAAGAAGTTTCAGTTTAAAATGTACTTTGGCAAAGTAACTGCAATCATTTTAGAAATATCCTATATGGGAAAATGTGAGTGGTTTCCTCAAGGAACCTGTCATTGTTGCAACATCCTGAAACAACACTCGCTGCTCTGAGAAGGACTCGCTGACCCACATCATTGTGGTGGGTGGACAAACAAAGAGATGACCTCGCAATGTATCTTTTTTACTCATCCTCTCCCATTTTTCTAACACCCTAAAAGCCCCCATTTCTCTTTTGATTTTGTCTCTTCCTCTCTTTCAATTGAAAGCCCTCCTTTGAATTGTGCCATTTATCAAACTCTATCTTCCACCCCAACTTTTCTGCTCTTTCTCTGTTATCTAGGGATGTGAGTCCGCTGCTGCCAGAAGTTGGTGGGAGACCGAGGGCAGCTGTTGTCAGCTGTGGCTGGTTTGGCTCAGGGTCCATTCCTGTGTGAAGACGGGGCAGGCTTCTTTCACTCCTGGACAGAGATAATAAACATCGCTGTTTGTGCAAAAACACACTTGAAAAGCCTTGAAATGAAGTGAACAGAAAAAAGCTCACCAAAGTGCTCGCACATGTGTTGGGGCAAACTGTGATGAGCACAAGAAGCATCTTTTCCCAATTTTTCCCAACAGGGCTGAAGATAAATGAGCAACAATCTCCAAGAACAAAGAACAAAATTCCCTCTGTGTTCACTAAGAATCTGTAACGGACCCTGCTACTTTCCATACTGTCTGAACTGCACAGTTTATGTCCAGTATGGCAAGGCACTAGCTTAGCAGGGCTAAATCAAATTTAGAGATTGCAAACAATTACATCCAGACATTTACATACACTCATCATCAGTATTAATCGCACAACAGTTTGGGCCTTCTATTGACACATTTAAACTGAGCTATTGCAATGATTAAATTAATTTTAAAAATAAGAATCAGGTGCACATATTTGAAAAATTGTGGGTTTTTTCTAATCCCCACAGATATGAAAGCAAATTGCATATGGGCCACATACTTGATGTAGCCATCATTTAGCTTCCAGCATAATAGTGGTTGAGTATTTGACTCCTTGTTTTGTCAGAATTCTTTAAAAATTGGTTTGCTTCCTTACTTGGCTCCAACCTTGAAATGTAGTTCATACGTTTTCAGTAATGTAGGGATTAGAGAAGTTTACAGTCAGCTTAATGATATCCAATCCAGAACCAGTATTGATGAGTGTTTAGGATCCTCACTTGTCCTGTCGGACATTTGATTGTATCCAACTTTGAACTATTCTGCTGGTGGTTTGAAGCAAAATTTAAGATTTTGAAGGGCAGTTCTCCTTTTTCATTGTTCAATCAGTTTTGTGAAATGCATCACTATCAATAGTAAAACAACAACAGAATGATACTACCACCACCATGTGAGTTGTTTTACTGCACTGATGTTTGTTTGTCCTTAAAATTACACCTAAATGTCCCAATCTGTTTTGGTATTCTTCCAAACTATACCAAAGTGAGTATGTCTTCTACTAGCTTGTACTTGCATACAATTGTTTCAACTGATGAAGGCTGGATATTTCATGGCTCTTCTTGGTAGAATCTGGAACATTTATTTAGATTAATTAGTCTGCTGGCACTACTAATCTCTGTTTTAAGCCTAGTTTACACATTTTCAGTATAGCTTTGGTCAGAACTCTTCAAAAGCTTAATGTTAGTCTTCTTTTATTTCAAAACCACTTCAAAATCACTCTCCAGTTGGAATAGACAACTTTGTCTATGTTTTCTCACTACAACAAAATATGGTCAATGGGGGCTTTCAAAACTAACAACACTGTGGCAATTCTTGAGCATGGTGGTGGCAGCATTATGCTGATGAACTGGTTCACTACCAGTGGTGCTTGTGAAGTGTAGAGAGCAGAGCTCACCTCAAATCAACAACTGCAGTCTATGTCACAAGCTTAAGGACCACTGCTCATTCCAGTAGAATAATAATCACATAAATAATTTTGCTTTAGAATATGCCTAAAACTAACCTTCTGGAATGGTTTTGACCTCAGCCAAATTTAAAAGGAATCTTGTTTAGATGTTGTGTCTGTGTCAGGAAACCTATTTAAATGAACTCTGCATTTTCTTATAAAATGAGAAGTCAAACATCCAGCCACGATGATCCCATATTCATTTTGATCGTCATCATAGCAGTGAAATATGTGTATTTTTGAGTCTGTATGTACTATTTTGTCCCCAATGAATTAAGAAAAAGTTCACAATACATTCAAACATTCAGACACAATTCTTCTTGTAAATATTAAGGTTTGTTGTAAAACTAATACAACTTGGGGAAAAAAAATCTTCCTCAAAAATCTAAAATTAATATGATATTTTTGTCCATGCTGAGTGTACTTACAGTTTTTATCAGCACTTTATATCACATGCCTTTAATAGACTAAAAATGTGGAGACAATTTTGGTGTTTCAACACAAGGTGGCAGCCAAGGAGCAGAAAGCTGAACAACTGAAATGTTTGAGATTAGGTTTTTCCAACTTAACTGACTAGATTATGATAACGGCAAAAATAATAAATAAATAAATAAATAAAAATTATGTTGAATATCATCTAAGCTAACTTAAATAGAAGTCAAATTTAAAAAATTACAAAGAAGCGCATCGCAAATGCAAATTTATGTGATACATTGATTTAAAAAAAACTTCACAGGTGTGATTGAAAGTACTAAAGTTCAGCATTGTGCGCTCCAGGAAAAATAAGTGATTGGTATTTTTTCATCTTAGCAACTTCTGTAACTCATGTAAATGTTCTTTGTGCTGTAATTATAATAAAGCTCCTACATATTCTTGGATCTGCTGTAACTGTTACCTTGCATACCTTTACAAGAGAACATGCACGCACACAACACACACACAGAGATTCTAAGTAACAAACATTTTCAGATAACAATAGCACACAAACATGCTGCAATCATCCCCAATTAGGGATGCCCTAAGGTAAGTGAGGCAGCACGAAAAACAAGCACATCTCATTTTGGTGAGTGCAAACGTGTGGGCTTGCATGTGTGTGCATAAATTCATCCATATGTATAGGTTTTGTACAATTTACTTGCAGAATAACTCAATTAACGTATTTAATTTAGGATTCTGGTCTCCAAACAACTACATGACAGCTTTATGTTTAAATCTACCAATGCAATTTTAAAGAAAGCATGTTTCTGCACCACATTCTTCTTTTACCAGAGTGTTTCCAGACGCCTGTTGATAATCGTGTTCAGCACACAAAACGGTTGTTTTTAACTCTGTAAAAGTTTCTAAGTCATTATATGTTGTTAGTGGTGAAAAGGAGACGATAAGGAGCGCTGATCTTGAGAGGTCACATGCTGAGCTACAGGCAAGGGCACACAGTGCACTTCATGATTATGAGTAAACCTTTTGAAGATGTGTAAAAAAAAAAAAAAAACTGAAATTCATTGTGTGTTTTATTTATCTTTCCAGTGTTTTTACACTGAAATTATGAGAATAACCCACATTTTAATTAAATAATTTAGTAGGAAATTTTTTTTTTCATCAAACCACTAGTACTATACTGGTTGAGAATTTTAATAGTTCCTATAAATTAGACATCACTGTAGAATTTTTCAGTGTGTGATTTACCATGTAAATGAACATTTAATCAGTAATTTTTAACTCATGGTTTCCTTGAAATATAAATGTAATGTGACAAAAATGGCCATTTCCTTTCACCACTTCCCAAGATGGAAAAGACAAGACATCTTGCCACTAGTTTTGGCTTTTCAGATACAAAGACACCAGATGGGTCTGGTGTGAAGCAAAAGATGAATATATGAAGAAGCCGGAATTCATGCTCATGTTGGTATGTTGGAGGATGATGAGTTGTGGGCCTGTTTCTTTTCCAAAGGCCGTAGAACAAATATTCTCATATGCTGTTGGAAGGACCACAAAATTTTAAATGCAAATCTGATACATTATTTTTAAGAGACTAAAAATTAGTTTCTAAAAATGAGTGTCACTGGGTCATTATCCAGGATGTTGGTCTAATATAACCAAATCAGTGCAGAAATTGTTTATTAGACTGGGAAACAACAAACTGTGGAGTAAGCAGCAGAGACAAGAACAAAAAAGAGAAAAAAACTTAAAGTACAGACAGGAGTGAACATTTTTAAATGCATATGTCATGTCATGGAAAACTGTGCTGTGTGCTGTACTATGGAAGAATGTGCGTGCATAAAACAACATATCTAAATAAACATTATTTGTGCTGCTTGCTTTAAAAAAAGATAAAAACTGAGGTCCAAAAGCCACATTAAACAAGCAAAGCAAAAACAAAACTGAATGGGAAGTTATCTTCGTAATTTTTCCGCAAAGAATACGACCTAAAAAATATTTTCATTCACTAGGGGAAAGGAACAGTCATGGAAGTTCAGAATCCTACTTTGATGCCTATTTTGTTAAAGAGAACCTCTGCAAACCTTTGTCTCCCTTTGGATTTGTGTTTCTCTGTGCATTGTGTCAGTCGTTGGGATTATTTAAAATAAAACCAGTTCACACTACCCGAGGATATTTTCATTCCCCGCAAAGACTAGCTAATTAGTTGGACGCACACTGAGGCCCCCGAATGGGATTGCAACATAGATACAAGACATAACAGTGAGAAACAATGTTTGTCCCTACTTCTAATAACATGCACGTGTAACTGGTGCTGAAGAAGTACGGTGTGTTACATCTACAACAAAGCATGCATTGGCGTTTACTTAAGAGTTTGTTAATAATAAATTGAAATGGAGGGAAACACAGGATGCAGAAGGTAATATTAAATATCAGATGCAGTGAGGAAATTTAGATCCCTGCTGATTTACCTGCTGATCTGTCCCTGTTCTCAGGAAAGACAAAGTCATACAGTGTTACTTGTTGCTTTAGTTCAGTTGTCTAGGGAGAAAAAACGGGGGAGGAAAACTTGACTCATAGGAAGAAAGAAAAAAATGAGGGGAAGAGTGTTGGAAAAGGTAAGCTGAACTTTTATGTCTGTCTCTCGTTTTTTTAATCTTAAACCATCGTTTTAGTAACTGTAAAATCCCAATAATTTTACAGTTATTGAAATTATATTTTCTTCTTTCTCTTTTCATGACACAAGGTGCTATGAAAAAGTTAAAGATTTGTAATTTTAAAATGTTTCAGATCATCAAATAAATTTTAACACTGCTGATCCCCGAGTAGTTGTGCAGCTTAGGGCCTGCAGCTGCCCAAGAATAGCTCAAATCCACAAATACTTTAGACCTATGTATTTATCCAGATTCTTTGGGGGTACAGCAAAGACCCCCAAATTAAATGACACTCCTTGATTGGCTGTTTGCAAACAACAGACAAAAATGTGTCAAGTAGCATTGTGCCTAAGTATTTCAGCTTCCCTAGCTACATTTTCTTTAGATTTTTTCAGATATATTCTTTGAAAATCTGTTTACAGTTGGCTTTTCAGCAAATAGGTAAATCTGCTGTATAAACTATATAATCAACAACCCGAGTAAATACAAAAACCTGTTTTTAAATGACAATATTGTCCAGAAGCCAAAGCAACATCTCATGTGCTGCGGGCCTTATGTACCTCAGTTAAAGTCAGAGTTATGATGCACTAATAAAAAAGAAACAACAAAATACTGTCCATGTTCCAAGGTGAAAGCCTCTGCTGTCTAAAAAAAAGAAAGAAAAGAAAGACTCATCTCACATTTGCTAAAAAACATCTTAATTATGTCCAAACTCTGAACTTAGCTATAGGCATGAACCTATGCCTTTCATACTTTAAAGCCATTTAATGTGGATGGCTAAACAGTTTTGTGAAGTTGGGACCAGAATTTCTATAGTGTAAAAAATTGATTTCTTGTTGCAGTCACCTGATATAGTTGGTGCCATGAGGGGTGACAAGCACTTAGAGTATTAGGGAGCAATTAAAAAAAAATATATATAGGGCCAAGTTGATTTGGATAGTTGTTTCCCTTCATAGTTGAAATCATCATTTGACATTTTACATTTACTCAAGTGATCTTTGTCTGATGCTAACATTTATTTGATAATTTGAAACATATGTGAAACATATGAGTACCATATTTTCCGCACTATAAGGCGCACCGCATTATAAGGCGCACCTTCAACGAATGGCCTATTTTAAAGCTTATTTCATATGTAAGGCGCACCGCATTATAAGGCTCATAGAATAGACCCTACAGTTATGCATCCATTAAGAGCTGAGCTAAAGGGAATGTGTTGGGTTTTTAGAGAAAATACAGATCTAAATATTAAAGATTAAGGACTGAGAGATATTTGTTTGTGTTAGGATGC
>CAEFZY010062909.1:0-42850 GCA_903066815.1 Brachyrhaphis roseni | reverse complement strand
CATCCATCCATCCATCCATCCATCCATCCATCCATCCATCCATCCATCCATCCATCCATCCATCCATCCATCCATCCCCTTTATTCTTGACAGCAGAAGAATTCAATCGTGTCCTGAACTTTGTCATAGATTTCTTAATTTGACTCCTTCCAGAAAAAAAGTGTTGAATACATTTTGTCTTTTTAGTGCTGCAGAAATTTAACAGACAGTTATATACCTGACCAAATAGTCGATAAGATCAGTCAACATCCAAACCATTTGTTTTAAATAAATTATTTTTAGCACTGTGACCTGTGCACATTCTTGTGTAGCAGATACAGTGCAGAAAAAGCTCCCCTGACTACACAGTTGATTCAACAATGATCTGGCCAGTTTGTTACTTTTCTTTATCAGTTCTGTGAAAATCAGAAATTTGTCAAAGTGGAGTGATAAACTCAATCTTGAGAAAGCACTGCCTCTGACAACCACTTTCATTTTTGCCCCATATCTTCTTTCTCATCATTACATTATTTTCCTCCTTTAGTTTCATCACTGAAGCTTTTTTCATTTATCTACCCTCTGTGTGCACCACAGCTTCCTCCGTTTTTTAACGATTAAACTAGTTTCCTGACAGCCTGAGTGCCTTCCCGACACTCATGCTGACTCCCTGTTCTCTCCCACTCAGCTATGTCAGGCATCATCCTAATAACCAAAGACTGCTTTGGTGTTCCCTGATTTATATGTGATTAGCCGCTAAAAAGGAGGAAGTAAGCTGTCCACAATGCAAAGTAAAGATCTTCTTTGAAGAACAGAACGCAGCCTTAATGAGCAACATTCAGCGTTTTGGGGTTGATAGCAGTGGATCCTATCTGTGCAGAGTAGGACATCAAACACTGCTCCACTTTTTGAAAAAAAAAGAAAAGTTTTCCAGTGAGTGCTATAACTGGAAATTATCATAAAAAAGACAGATCTATGGTAATCCTTAATCCATGGCAAAAATACTTTCAAAATAAAGAATTGTCAATACCAGTAACCTTGTCTGATACTGTACGTTGTCCTCAGAATTTGTCTTTCACTATGCAGTTAATGTAGTCTTTATTAATGATAAACAGAAAAGATGGCTTTGACATCCTCACAAGAGTTGTGTGTATTTTCACACAGGAATATCATAGTTTCTAATTTCTGTATCAGCACTCTCCGCAAAAGTCTAAGCAAGCTTTTGAAGTTATTGCATCTTCAAATTAAGAAGCATTTTATTTGGGCTCACTTGTCTAATTATCTCACTTATTTGTTACAGACTTGTTTTTTCCAGGGCTTAGTTTTTGTCTACTTTTCTATCATTTTTTCTTAAAGATTGACATAAAGCTTGAGTGTCCACTAGAGTGGAGTAAAGAAGTGTGTTTCTAGGCAGTCATGTCCATTTCACGTCCTCCAAGACAATCATTAATGGACAATGCAAGGGCAGGACTAAGCTGGTCATGTGGATTTAAATGGGCATGATGAAAGCCAAGGAGTGACTGTCTAATTGTCTATGTTTCAACAAGAAGCTTCCCATTTCTAATTAATCTTGTATTTGCTGGGAAATGTCTTGTAATTAGTTTAGCTGTCAATCATTGAGCAAGACAGATGGCCAAAGATGTGTGTGTGTGTGTGTGTGTGCATTTTGCTCTTGTGCTGGAACAGAACAGAATGGGGTTTATGCGATCTGGTACAGGGAGCATAAAATATGGCATCTAAATATGTGATGTCTTGAAATGTTCCACATTTCAGGAGAGCGTTGTTTAGTTTCTGATTTACTGTAATGAGCTCAACTTTAATTGTTACTGATGTTTCAAAACTGCATACAACCTATAAGTTTAACATTAAATAACAATCATTGAACTAATTTAATTGATTTAGTTAATGTATGTTCTCTCATGTACCTCTGTTGATCATTTAGCCTTTTTTACATTTGAGTCAGGTTGTGCTTCTAAAAATTGCTATTATTTAAGCAGGAATTTTCCTTAATTGCATTTTTCATTCATCCTTTATGTGAGAAAAGCCAATTTATAAATTGTTTAGGCTTATCTGTTTACTTGATTTGTGCGCTTGTGAACTTCTAAAACCCCAGCAGTCTTTGTCAGGGAATCTTTGTTGTGACAAACATAGGAAATGTGTGCCTTTCGAAATGCATTAGGTTTAACTAAATGCATCATTTGGGTTGTTTGGGGCAACCATCTCTCATTAGTTGGTCCAGTGCAGCATAGCCTCAGGATGCATGAGGGACACCGCATTTGTTATGCCAATGCCTTTGGAATTATTTCAGCTCTCTGTTGGGATGCAGCTAACAGCTGCTGCTTCTTTTTTTCCCCACTCAAATCTAAAAACACTGATTCACTTAGTGCTAACTCTCTTAATCAGGCGTGCTGCCCCCTCGGCTGAATTCTCCGTGGACCGAAGCCGTCACCTTATGTCTTTCCTAACCATGATGGGACCCAGTCCAGACTGGAACGTGGGACTGTCTGCTGAAGAGCTGTGTACCAAAGAGTGTGGTTGGGCCCAGAGGGTGGTCCAGGACCTGATCCCATGGGATGCCGGCACTGATAGCGGCGTGTCATATGAGGTCAGTGTAAAAAAATTGTTATATGAATGTTAATTGCAAGAATGATGCATTGCATTGTTGCAGGGGTCTTACCGTGAACACAAAATGAAAAAACAAATAAAACGTTTTTTTAGTTGTAATTTCTAAAGTTGCAACAAATCAAATATAAGACATGAGTTATTTGAAACAATTACACATCTCAGATTATTTTTTCAGTCTGCAGTGCAAAAGGCTGCACTTGTTCAGGGATAGCCTGAAAATATGAGGGTTAATTTATTTAGAAAAACAGTCAAAATATTAGCATTTATTACTTAAAGCCTTGGCTATTCACTGTCATGTAAAAATAAGCAAACAACCTTGGAGATTATATTCACTTTAACAAATAACTATGATCTTTGATTATTATAAAGAACAATAAAATGATTTTTTATTTTTTTTCCCAATAATTTCTCATGATCAATCTTGTGGCTCACCTTAGGTTAAAAGCCATCACTTTGTCTTTCTTTTCAGTCTTTCTCAAACTGTTTTTCACATTTATTTTACCCCTCTTATAACCTCCCTCCTCTCTCTCATCAGAGTAAGTCTGACTTTGACCTTGTCATTATATCGACCGCTACTTCTTCATCAGTCTGTCCCACCACATGCAAAGTCAGTTGTTTTGCAAAGGTCTGTTCACTTCTGGCATAAGAAAATAAATTATAGTGTATTCCGCCATCCAGTCTACCCATAACAGCCATACGCACTGCTCCTCCTCCCTCACAGAAGTCACTCTGAGGTGCTTTCAGCTGTACTCTCCAGTCAGCACTAACAGATTAGTCTGTAGGTTTTGTGACCACATGTGTGCGCCTCTGGCTGATCCTGTGGGGCTCATAGGCAGGCACATGTAACTCTAGCTACCCCATACACACTCACATTACTTTGAGAAGCAGTTTTGGATCTAAAAACCCTTTATGTCCTGATTGTTAAATTCAAATGTTTTATGCCTTTGTGAAACATGCATAATAAAAGGCAAGTGTTCTGAAAACCTGCAGTTAAATATTATAGCTTGACCCACTGATATTGCTTTTTACTGCCAGTCCTCAGGCCCCCAGAGGGAGTAATTTGTCCATTAAAGTGATGCAGTAACTTCAACAAGAAACATCTGTATTGTTGCTTTATTCTGTCATTTTCAATCCAGGTGTAAAGGACAAAATAATTGCTAAAACACATACACATTTTACGTCTAACTTCAGATTCCATGTTACAGTCATTTACCTTTTAAAACTGTGGATTTGTACTTAACTACCTGTCACCATGTATACCCCCAGTCCACTTTCACTGCTGGACTGCATTCCTTTGGCCTGCTAAACTATTTTTTGTGAACATAAAAATCATACATTCCACCTATGAGGAACCTTTCAGGAATACTGCCATATGCTGAGATCCAGCTTTTACGGACATTCAGATTTTAGGGCTATGTGTTCACTGCTAGGAAAAATCAGTTATGTAACATACAGCCAATAAAACTGGGTGCAGATTAATGTTAATGTGCCTTAATCCTTCAAAATACAGTTTTGATTTGTGATTGGGAATCATGATCCAGTTTTGTTTGGCTTTTTGAAATGTTGATACAGTTTCATTTTCCAATAGAATAATAAACCCACATACATATCCAAATGGTTTTGGAAAAAAATAAAACATGGTAATATTAAGCTTCTCGATTGACCTTCCCAAAGCCCTAATCCAAAAAAAATAAATAAATAAATAATATATATATATGTTTCCTATGATGAAAAGGAAACCAACTGGTAAGGATGCACCTTTCTTAAGGCAAGTTTAATAAAAAAATATGTGTATCAAACCTTTTTCTTATAAAAAAAAAAGATCCAAAATAAATAAAAGTGTGTGAACCAATATTTGTTTTCAGAATTCTAATAAATTAGGTGCACATTATTGAGATTCACTCAATAATCTCCCTCACATGTTTGCTGTGATGGAGATGTTGCAGTTTGTCAAAGGATTGTGACACCATTAATGTAGTTTTAATTTAGGATACTCTGACATTCTCAGTTACCATTATAGAATTATCAAGGCTTTCAGATTTCAGGATTATGCTTAATACTATAAGGTGACATTAACCTCCATCCCAAGTATTTTTATATTTTTTCATATTAAATAAAATGTCAACTGTAGCTGCAACCCCTTTATTGGGGTGACCACAAAACATAGCTGTATCATTCTAGAGAAGTCCTAAATCCACAAATGCGTAGAGAGGCAGAGCATTGGGAAGTTGTGGCTATTAAAAAGTGTGGGGACTTTGGCTATCTGGGACAAAGTCATTAAAGGCACAGGCCTGTGACAGAGTAATGAGATCTATCCTTTGTGTCATTACTTTTGCTATATCTTTTAATCAGTGGCCACTCACTACCGTTTCCCCCATCGTTCTCCTTCTCACTGAACCAAACAAAGGTGCTCTCTCTTTTTTTTCCCCCTCTGAGTAGCCTCGGTTGGGGGGTGAGGAATGGGCTGGTCTTATGCCTCCAGACTGCCTCTGGCATTGCTTCTATCAACCCCATGCTGGCAGACCTTTACTGTTGACTAATAAGAGAATCTCCCCTGTAAAGTATGCTGCTCTTCTGCTGCTGCTCTTTGACTTTGAAACTTTTACTTTGGGTGACTTTTGTTTGTGTCACTTTGAAACTCTGTACTTGTTATACTTGTGCAAATGTTGATTTTTTTTTTAATTCTCAAAATCTTGACAGTGGGCTATTTTAGAAATCCTTTGTTGCCCATGTAATGTTTTTTTTTTTTTTTTTTTTCCCCTTTTTGTTTCAGGCTCCCAACAATCCAAGTGCACCCCCGGACAAAATCCGCCCTCTTACCAGTCTGGATCACCCTCAAAGCCCGTTTTATGATCCTGAGGGAGGTGCCATCACTCCTGTGGCAAGGGTCATAGTGGAGCGTATCGCCAGAAAGGTCTTTTTGCCTTTCCTTTAGATATATTTCCTGAAATCTCATGGTTTGGGCCATGATACCAAATAGCAAGAGCCCAATTTACCATCATGAGTTTCTTTATTCTAAACACAGCTTACTTCAGGGGGCAGAATGAACTACTTTACCACAACCACCTCTTATTCAGATTTTCTTCATCCTTATGTTTGGCTACAGACTTTTGGACACAGTTTTGTCATGAGACATGTATTTAGTTTACTCAGGCTTAAAAATTTTTAATGTTGGTCCATTCCACTGTGGCTCATTTCGTAGGTCTAACTTTAGAAGTATTGTCAAGACAGAAAAACTAATGCTGAGTATCTTTTATGATAAAGAGTGTGCATTAGCACTGACATTTTCAACTGAAATTATCTAAACGAAATCAGACTTTCTTCTTGAGAAAAATTTTATTTAACAGGCAGAAAATGTCAGCAATACAATCTCTGCAGTTTTTTTTTCCCTTTTACTATGTCACCTCTAAAAAAAGACACTGTAAATCAGTAAAAAAAAAAAATCTATTGTAAAAACCTTTAGGTTTGTTTTGCATTTGAAAGTTAAAAACAGAAAAAGAACAGCATAATTTGAAAATGAAATTGAATCAAAATGATAGGCCTGCTCTCTAGTTTCTACACTGGCATGGAATGTGCAATCAACTGTATATGCATTTAAATTCATTTTCTCCAATTAAGCAGCAGTATTTTAACTCATCCAGTCAACCACTGTTTTGTTGGACTAATGTAATGTTTAATGTCAGCTTGGTGAGAAAACTCCATTTTATAGGAGTTCTTTGCTGGGCTGCAGTTACTCATCTTTAAGGCAACAAAGAAATGTTGGGTCAGCAATTTTTTTTTTCTTTTCACTCAAGTTTGTAAGAACCACCAAGCAATAAACTGCACAGTCATAAAATTTAACAATTTATTGAGCTATGGGAGATGTAGAAGTGATATTTTATGCTTCTTATGGCAACTGACTTGACTTTGTATGTGATTTATGAAGACTTTATGAAGAACTTTATTTCTTCACCACACATTTTCAAAATCCACTTTCCAACTGAATACATATAGGTTTGATGAAAGTCTGAAAGTAAAAAAAAAATATATATTACTATTATAATATGTTCAACTAAAGCTACTACCTAGACTTTTTGGTAAATCAGACTCACTTCAGAAATGGTCTCTCATCTGGACATAGAAAATATGCTAGACTCAGTGTTTTTTATTGTCTTTGGTGTTTTGTAATATAAATATGATTATGTCAAATCTCAGAACAAGTACATGCCTTTGGAGGCAACGCAATTCATAAACGACAAATGGTCAGAGTTGTTTTGAGTGCATATTTAAATTTTTTTTGGTTCTTGTCCTTATGGATTTGCAAAACCTTAATCAGATTCCTCATTAAAATGTGCTTACTTTTTTGAATTTTGAGACTTTTGTCAGTAAAATGCTTTGATTATAGAAAATAATAGGCAGCAGTGAAATACGTGGAAGTTTTATATGAAAAGTACCAGAGCGCCTTTTCCGAAACTGAGTGATCGCATTGACCAAAATAGATACAAAACAGTAAGAGCTGTTTTTTCTTTACTGTGGTTTTTAACTATTGTTAAGCAGGGAACAATTTATTTAGCGTGAACCATCTGTATTTTTACTGTTTGCGTCTATTTCTTTGGAAATTAAAAAAAAAAAACACTGAATAAAATCTTAAAATTTACTAACATATCAACTCAGATAATTTAATTGGTTGTGTAAATCTTTTATTATAATGAATTTAAATTAAAATGCTCACAGGAAAAAAAAATATTCTACTTTAATTTGGTTTGTTGTTAATTTATTTTCTCCTGAAAATCCAACTGCTGTGCAGAAACTGACACAACAATTGTTGTCCTCTAGCGGCATCTAGAGGCAACTGTGGGTACATTACTTTGTAATTTATTGCATCAACACAAATTACACATGCAGAAAGCATTCCTGTTTTATCAGGAGGGGAGATTTTTACAGATCATAATAATGTGTAAAGCATTATACACTTTAGGGAGCAGCTCGCTTATGTAGTAATATGTTTTTTTACTCCAGGGTGAGCAGTGCAACATTGTTCCGGACAATGTTGATGACATTGTAGCAGACATTGCCCAGGAGGAAAAAGATGAAGGTATCAATACCTTTTTTCTCTCTCTCTTTTGTTACACCTCTCTGCGTCTCCTCCCAGCACACACTGAAATAAACTTAATTGTGTTAGACAAATGTGTAAATATATTTTCAAATTTTTCTGCGTTGCAGATGATACTCCAGAAACCTGTATCTACTCCAACTGGTCTCCATGGTCTGCCTGCAGCTCAGCCACCTGTGAGAAGGGGAAGCGGATGAGGCAGAGGATGCTGAAGGCCCAGCTGGACCTGAGTGTCCCCTGCCCACATACTCAGGATTTTGAGCCATGTATGGGGCCTGGATGCAGCGATGAAGGTCAGCGTGAGTTGTCTAGAAAAACATGCAATGCATACACAATGCACTATTATAATAGTTTCTGAAAATTGAGCAACTAATAAACTGATTTTTTAGCAGATAAAAGAAAGATACATTTAATATCGCACACAACATGGAGTTACATAAAATTTTAGCTGTTTTAGAAATAATGAAACTCATGTGTAAATCAATTCAACTCAGTGCATCACATTTTAAATGTGTATTTTGCTCGCTTTGATGATTATGGTTCATACTGACAAAAACCAAAATGTAATTCCTCAGAAAATGTGACTATATGGAAAAAGAACTAGGACAAGCATTTATCTTAGCCAAAAAAGTTGACCTGCTGAAAGTATGTGTTTATGAATCAGTTACTTCAACTGTGCAGCGTGGCATAGATTTTCTGTGAGGTTTAAGTCAGGACTGTTCACTGGCCAATCAAACTCACTCATGGATTTTGAAGAAGGTATTGATTCTTTTGGAGGTAGGGACAAGGACTGCTAGAAAACAAAATCAAATCTATAAAGATTTTCTGCAGATACAAGTATGAAGTCCAGTAAAATTCCTAGGAGACAGCTGTGCTGACTTTAGATTTGATAAAACACATTTTTTAAAATAAGTTTTTAATTTCTCTTTTTCACGTATACGGAGTCATTGGCATTTTCAAGGACTGATATTTTGGCTTTGTCCTTATTCTGTTCAGATGCCTCCACCTGTATGATGTCTGAATGGATCACATGGTCTCCATGTAGTGTTTCCTGTGGGACAGGCACACGCTCCCGAGAACGTTATGTCAAACAGTTCCCTGATGACGGCTCAGTGTGCACTTTGCCCACACAGGAGAATGAGAACTGTGTGGTTAATGAAGAATGCTGTAAGTTTTTCTTTCCAGCATATCTAAAAATTCTTCAGCACATGGAGTGTAAAATTTTGTTTTAATGTATACATTGTAGACCTAATCTAAAATTTTCATTTTCCCTGTCTTAATCTTCTTAACTTTAGCTCCCAGCAGTTGCCTGGTTACTGAGTGGGGTGAATGGGATGTCTGCAGTGCAACTTGTGGTCTTGGCATGAAGAGGAGAGAGCGCATGGTGAAGATGCCTCCTGCAGATGGCTCCATTTGTGGTGCAGAGGTTCTAGAGGTTGAGAAGTGCATGATGCCAGAATGTCGTAAGTTGTAGTACCAAATCTTTCCCAACCTGTTAAACCATAAGCATATTGAAAACTGCCTCCAGTTGGCACCAACACTTATAACTTAGGGATTAGCCTTTATTTGCAGTTCTTAGCAAGATGTATATTGTGTCTTAATGATTTTTTATTTTATTTTTTGTAATGACTAGATACAATACCGTGCTTGTTGACTCCGTGGTCTGAGTGGAGTGACTGCAGCGTTACATGCGGGAAGGGTTTGAGAACACGACAACGTATGCTTAAATCCCCTGTGGAACTTGGAGATTGTACAGAGGAGTTGGAACAGGTGGAGAAATGCATGTTACCAGAGTGTCGTAAGTATTAAATGTCCTCGTTTGAACACCAACACACACTGAACCTATGCATTCAGAGTTCATAGTAGTTTATACAAAATCTGTTGGAAACAAGTTCTGATAACTTTGTGTACACATGTACTCTAATGATGAAGTTGTTCGCATTTCTAGTCCATCATCTGCTGCCAAATTGTCTTGGAGTTATAGAATTTGCTGGTACATGTTAAAGGTAAGATGAACTAAATGCTCGAGTGCAATAAAATAAAAGCTTGAAAGACTTTGTGTATTAAGCAAGAAAATATAATGACATTGTATTTGTTTCAATTGTAACACTGGTACAAATCCTATTGAGTCCAGGTAAAACAGTCTATACAATTTCAACAAAAATTGCAGTTTGTGAAAAACGTTTGCAGAGCAAGAAATGCAGAACAAAGAGTAATATCTTTTTTGGGGTATAAAATGCTGTAAACTTGTGTTCTTTAAATTTTGCGGAGAAAAAAAACCACACACCAAACAGAGAAAAAGAGCTACTTTTAAAGGATATTTATCTAGGATATTTTAAACAGACAAGTGTTTTACATGGAATATTTGACATAATTTCAAAATATATTTGTAAGATACTGCAATCATTGCTGCGGTATTACTTCATAGGACGCAACACCCAAAATGTGGGTTCTGCTGCATTTATTTCAAATTTGTAAATTGAGATTTGAAAACGTAGTTTGAGCTTCTGTGTGTGTTAATTTCTTTCAGGTAACCTTACACATTTTAAAAGGACATTACACATATATGTGTATATTGCTCAAAGCGGTTTTAACAGAGGATAGTATTGCAGTCTAATGTATGTAAAAAAAAAAAGTGCAAATTGTGCCAGTTTGTTAAATTTATTTTGCTTTTTAAATAAAAATATATATACATAATTTCTATGATGATGGCATTGGAGAGGTAACTTCAAATATGTATTGATCTAGAGATCAGTACATCAGAACAGCTTTTTAAAGATCTCCACACCCCATTCCTCTCATTTTGCTGTGCTTATGTCTTTATCTTTAGCCATAGACTGCATCATGTCAGATTGGACTGAGTGGTCAGAGTGCAACAAGTCCTGCGGTAAAGGTCACACTATCCGGACTCGCATTGTCACCATGGAGCCCCAGTTTGGTGGAGACTCCTGTACTGAAACAATCCAGAGGAAGAAGTGTAAAATTAGGAAGTGCAGTCGAGGACAAGCCAACAGTGACGAGAAGAGACGACGCAAGGAGCAGCGTGAAAAACAGAGGAGCAAACAGGGCAGAGTTGAGAGTGCCTCTGAGCATCCAGGTTGACATTTGACCTCTAGTTGTTGCAATATAATAGAAGTATTTTTAAAGAACGATAATTTGTTTGAACGACTGTTCCTTCTTTTCTGTATTTCTACCTTTAGGTTGCAGAATGAGGCCCTGGTCCAGCTGGACAGAATGCACTAAGCTCTGTGGTGGAGGTATACAGGAACGACTTATGACTGTGAAGCAGAAGTTTAAGACTGCCCAGCTGTCCAGTTGCAAGGACAGAAAAGAGATCAGGGCATGTAATGTCCAACCCTGCTAAGATGTATCAATGGGAGAAAGGCTGAAACAGGAAGAGATCCGGTCTGAGAAGAAGAAGACAGAGCACACTGTCGCACAATGATCCAATGCACTCTGTTTAGGGCTGAAACAACAACTTTCTTGAATCTGTACGTGTAAATCCAGAGCTCAGGTCATTTGTTATTAAGAGAAAATGAACTTTATGATCTCTCTGGAAATCTGTTGATTCAACTTTGTTCAATCTGCTGTGCTTCAAAAATTAGCTCTGATACACATATATCTCTTTTGCATCATTACTGTAAACTTATTGTGGTATATATATGTTGAGAAAATTGTTATAAAATTACTTGTTGATAAGAATAAAAGAAAAAAAACTGCTTTAACTTGTGGTGTCCCAAAATAATTAAGTAGATGAAGAAGCACAGGTGTCCAGCCATTCCAGTGATTTTTATGCACTTTTAGTTATTCAGTGCTTTTTAGGACCCATAAAGTAATGCTGACTTTTTATTTTTACCCAGCTTGATGGCTGTACTTTTAGATGCACCATGATTGAAGACTGTATAATTTGGAGCATCATTAGAGTATGTATCTTTTTGCAGTGTCTTTTTTTATAACAGTGTGTCAAGATTCTTACCAAAGTGTTGTGTAGGTGTTTTCTAGTTGTGTGTCCCCCTTTTTTTTCCATTTTTTCTGTTCTGCTAACATATTAATATTTTTGGAATAATATTACCTTTACAATAAAACTAAATGTGACAACTTGTCACATGGATCTGTCTTTTTGTCCACACGGTTAAGATGCATTGCATGTTCTGTTTTTTTTGTTTTTGTTTTGTTTTTTCTTTGTGCTTGTGCTGCCACTAGATGGTGACAGGAGGCCTATAACCTTCTTTAATAAAACCATTCCTGGATTAGAAAAAAGCAATGTGAAGTTATGTGAAGCATTTACACAATATATACTCCCCCTCAAGTGTACATACCCCTTTAAAAATGATGTGATTTTGATATATAGAAATAAAACAATTATCAATTATATTGCCCCATAACCTAACAATTAAACTAAGCAAGAATATATATCTGTTCGGAGGAAATAAAAAAGTTTACACAAGACTAATAGTCTGTGAAACTTTGATTCGATTTCTGCATTCAGAGGTCTTAGGAAGAAGTATGTCAGCATATCACGTCATAAATTCACAATATTTTCCCCAATATTGTTGAATATTGAACAAATGTTTGTCCAAAGAAAATTGGGCAAATATTCTTTGGGCATATTCTTCTCAGACTGTGACCGCATCTTTTCTCATGTTGGTGTTTTTTATGCCCGATACACTTTTGAGATGTGGTTAAAAAAAACAACAACAAAAAAACTTCCCAAGTTAATTTACTTTGGCTGTGAGACATTCAACATATTTAAGAATATTTTTTTCAGTCTCTTAGCAAAGTATCTGACCAGTTTCTATCTTATCTTTTCAGTAATTAAAACAAAAACATGAACCTCTCTTTAAATCAGTAAATCACAAGCATTTGAAATGTCACTGTTATCCTTTTTTCCCCTTCAATTTAAGTAGCGTGGCCATTGACTACCTGTGCAATTCTGCTTGGAAAAAAAAAATTAACTTCCAGCACAGTCTGGAATTTCTCCTCTTGACTCGGATTGTTTCCGGTTGATATAAAAGCCGGGGCAATACGCCAACTGAAGGAGAAGTTGTGAATGACGACGTCGACTTTCTCCGCTGTTTTTTTTATTTTATTATTGTAGTCTGCTTGTAGTTTTAGCAGTAGCAGCGGAGGAAGTGAAGGAAGCCATCAGTCCGTGTTGGATTGACATTAACAGCCGCCTCATTCAGATCAGCACTTCTTTCTTCGCAGTGGAGGATAGTTGTTTACATCACAGGCGATTTCCAGTAAGCTTCTTAGCGTCAAACTAGCACATTGCTGATCCTCTGTAACTTTTCTGCTTATTACAAATGTGAAAAGTACTTGAGAATCTGATCTACTAAAACATATTTCTAATTACCATTCCATATGGATTTTTTTAAAAAGAATCAACATCTGTTCTTACAAGTTTTTAAGTAATTTTGGATTTTTATAGTTTTAAATGCCTCTGCAGATCCAAAAAAAATCAACTGTATTATTAATACATTTTTATGTGGATATTGATCTTCAGTATCCAATATCTTCTTTATCAAAACATAGATAAAGAAATATAAAAAAGATTTTAGACAGCTAAATTATCCAAAGGGTTGTGGCAGAATGTGAGGACATCTCAAAGCTATTTTTATCTTAAAAATAAATGCATTTTCAACCAGAAACGTTAAGTTATTTATTTATTTATTTATAAATGTGTTCTCTGGACATATTCTGCCCTTCTCTCTTTTTGGGTAGTGAGAGAAGGGTGGGAGTGTCAGGTTTTCCTCATGTTGCAGCCAATGGGACAGGGGTTAAAAAAATGCATATCACAATCCCTTTTCTGTTTCCATGCCAACACAACCACACATGGGGAAAGCCTACACACTTCACAGGAAAAGGAGACATGGCAAAAGGAACCATTACAAGCATGACTGAGATGTTTAAGAACTGCCTTAGAGAGTTCTCTAAGGCGTTAAAGAGGAGAGCTGAATAGGTTAAGAAAATAAGAAAACTAATCCTATCTTTTTCAGATTTTGAGAGAATTGACCCATTCCATTCATCTGACCCATTCGTTGCTCTAATGTGTGGCTTAAAAACCAACTCAAAGAAATACAGTGATTATGTAATGAGTCCCTCCACAATACTTTGATATTAGAATGAGTTTCCTCTGCCTGTGAACACATTCATTAATATTTATATACTGGGCCACAGTGCTAATCCAAATTCTGATCCTATTTCTACTTTAGCTTTTTTTTTTTTTTTTACCTAGGTGGTCTTAAGCAAGACATTGTGGCCCACAATGAGTTGGCATCTCTGTCACAGTTGCATATTTTAGCATTTATTAGAAAATTAACAGATTTTTTTTTTTTTTTTTTTTGCTGCCAGAGTTTGGTAAAGCAAACATGATCCAAGTTATTATACCATTGTGTCTGTGAGTAGTTGAGTAATTATTCAATTGGTCACACTTTTTCTTATGTTGTTTGTTTAAAAGCATGTCTTGCATAGATCTAAATTCTCATTTGGTGGAGAATCCTGTCATGTCTCAAAGTGTTACCTTGGATATTTTGTGTTGTATGTCCAGTTTTGGTGTTCAACTGCATTAGGATGGGGCATGTGATATTTGCTAAGACGTTACCTTGTTTGTTTTTTCATAATTAATGATCTGAAGATGAAAGTTTCCTACTCAATACACAGTCTATGAATACCCTAAGTGGCCACATAATCATTAGCTGAAATAATCAGAAAGTAGGTCAGGATGTATCACACGGAGCATTCAACACCCCATGGTGAGTTGAATTTTCATCAGATTGCATAACATGTGATTTAGTAATGTTATTGTCGTGTCACTGCTTAAAGATTTCAGTTGAACTTCTGTCAATTTTGAAGCAGCAAAGTGCATGTGTGGTATTTATGATATATCAAAATTGTGAGTAAATTTTTTTTTTCCATAACCAAAAATATTTCTGAGAGCCCAGCTTACCTGCATAATCAAGTTGTGCATGCTGCAGTGTCAGATGCTTGGGAAAGTGATACTGTGCAGCATACAGTACCTTGTCATGCCACTGCAAGGCAAGGCAGATCTTTTACCTGCACTCTGCACTATTACCTGGAGCAAAAACCATAAAAACTAAACCTTTGTTTGTTTTGGATTGGTCGTAATTTCAAAGAACAATCTTTCATTTATAAGTTTTAATAAGTACGTACGATTATTAACAATAGTCATTTTCACAGAAGAAATCACAAAGTCCTTCTGAGACAGACATATAGAGCATAACAAATTTTGTGAAAATCTGTCCAAATTTAAATGAAAAAAAAGAAACTGAAAAAAAATATCCTAAATGAAGCAGAAGCACTGGTACAGCAATGTTTTTTGTTTGACATCCTTGCAAGAACATATAGGAAATATTGGATTTTGTAAATCTATAAATCTTAAGTTTATAGAATCAAGAAGATGGCAATCCCTGCAATGTCTCTTTTTCACAAATGTATAGACCTCTGGTATAATTGAAATACTGTCAGTTTATGACCTGCTAAGACTTAAAGCAAGAAGACTGTTTCTTTTAGCATCAGAGTAGACTTCAATATTTTTCATTTTATAAACAATTACAGTCAGTGAAGCAGAGTCGGGGTTTTGATGTGTGAAGTTTGCAGCTTGGAATGATAATCTCCCGCAGCGTATGGATCATTATCTCAACCTAATGCCTCCTTAGTTTTAAAATGACAATGGCTATTCTGCCCAATGTCCCAGTTCGCAAAAATATTTTGCAAGTATGGTAGAACACACACAAAACATGACAGAAACATAATTGTTTTTTGACAGAGACTTTAAAGACATTAAGTTTACTGATTCAAACATTCAATTCTCTGCTACTGTAATTGCATTTAGAGAAATATTTGTTTCACAAAGAAAACAAAAGGACCATCATCATATCTAATGCATTACAGTGAGTGGGGATTTGTCATTCCTCTTAAGAAAAATCACTGCCAGCAAGAGAGGTAGAGTGATTCAATACTGCAGTTCCATCAAATTAACCTTCCCTTTATAAACTGTAACTATTTTTAAAACAAAAAATAAACAATCCCAGTTGTTCCCTTTAAAAGAAAAGCTCAAGTTGAGATCAGTCAATGTCAAACTTTAGAATTAATGACCTAATCTAACATTACAGGTCAAAACATATTAAACTGCAGTTAACTTTTAAACAAATTATGTCCCCATTTGATATAAAACCATTTCTAGAAATAAAAATGTTAATTTCAGCCATCAATATATGAAAAAAGAATTTTCAAAATACACTATGCATATTTTGTTTCATTTCTAAAAAAAAACAGCCTATTTCCTTTTGAACAAACTTTGTATATAACTTTGTAATATACAGTAGTGTCTCTAATTAAACAGACTTAATTTGTTTTGATTTTGACCCAAGGACACTCTCAGATCTAATAGTCTGTGTTTTCATTGGTGGGTACATATGCAGTATTTTTCTGCAGCTTCATATTGGGAAAGCTTGAGTCTTGTGATGTCAGCAGAGATGTTGATTTCTTCCTTCCATCCATCCAGATTGCTCTGGGTCACAATGACTCAGAGGGAGACACAGAAAACCGCCATCAGACCATCCATCTGTTCTCATATATTTTCTCATTTCTGTCAACCAGCAAATTAGAACATAAAATCTGGTAATTAAGGAAAAACCGCATGAGACAAGAAAGTACATTAAACTCATTAAATCATTAAACTGAATCAACTAATAGTGTTCTTTTTTTCTTCTCTTTTTTGAAATATTGAGCTCTCCTGGGACTAAGCCTCTGTAAAGGGGATTTGTGTCTCTGTCTCTGTCTGATTAGTAGAGGTTTTTACAGTTTGGATTAACTGTTGTAATCATTTTTTTTAAACCAAAACACAATGAATCTATTGTTTGGAGGGTCCTAAAATAAACATTTCTGATATGCTCTGGAATGAACCTGAAATCATTATGTGAATCTCAAATTTCAACATCGATCATATGGAGTAAAAGGAGCTCTTTTTTTTTTTTAACCTAAATTTTACTAGGTGGGAATTACAAAAAAATATGTAAAAAATGTTGTCCCAAAAAGAGCAATTATTGTTTAATAACACTCATCTAAAATGCTAAGTAAAAGGTGAAGGATGAGGAAAACTAAAGCTACTAAAAGGCAAACAGTAAGAATATAGTAGTAAAAGAACAGGATACATATATTCTGGATCCAGGGCTCCTGGTAAGGAGCAGTACTCCCTTCACCAGCAAAATCGAATAAATTTGCATGCTGTGTCCCCAATGGTGGCCTCGGGTTGCAAAAAAGAACAACTTCCTTCAGTGGCTCCTCTTTGCTAACACAGTAACATTTTCATGCAATGAATCTACTCCTATTCCTTCTTAAACTGAAGATTGATTGAAACAGTTCATTGTGGGATTAATAGTTCTTATACCAACCTTCTTGCTCCTTGTAGTTCATGCATGTAGGCCAATATGAATAATAGCTTTTCCAAATCTCTTAAACTGTTCGGTTGACTTTCACTAATGAGAAAATATAGGATGATCTTACTAAGTACTACAAACATCTACATCTATTTTATTATGGATTTGACTGAGTGGGAATCAAGTATAGGATGAATTTAATTATTTAAAGAAAAAAAAGTGATGTGTGCATGTGTAAGAATTGTGTTTTGTTAAAAAACACAAGCAAAGAAACACATAAGTCATGTTGGAAACTCAAAAAATAATTTGCAACATACCATATTATGCCCATTAAAACTACAAGTTTATATTCTCTGTATGTTCCCAGAGCGCACATAGAATAAAGATTTATCCAGAAGAGTTTCTGGTCTTAAATTAAATCCATCAGAATGAAGCCTTTGGAAAGCTACATTAGCTAACAACATATGCTAATGTTCATTTTTTTCTCTACAGATTTTTAAACCATAGATGGATGAAAAGGTTTCTGGTAAATTACAGTGTAGCATAGTTTATATGACAGGTTGCACAAAGGCTCCATGCAGAGAGTGTTTGTGTAGTAGAGAATATAGGAGATGTCATAGCATCACTGGAGAAAAGCAAATTACATTCATAAAAGATATTTTCAATATTCACATTTTTAAACACTGTGCAGGTTCATTTAGCCATTGCTTATACTACAAATTAACACAACATGCATCAGTTCAAGAACTTTATTTCTTAAATTCGTAACAACTGCACCTAATTTACCAAAATTAAAGCTGCTCAATATACCTTTAGCTAAATTTGACCGCCTACTAAATACAGTACATGATCAAACAGGTTCCATTTAGTTACTAAAACTATGAGGAGCAAAAGAGACTCTCTGCAAATCAATGAAGAGAGCCACATGGAAGAATTACCTAAGCTAATGGCTCCTAGAGCTGTTCCAAATCTGTAGTGGCTCCTACAAATGTTTGCTTACACCATTTAAACCCCCTTGCTACGTTGTGCTCACTCTGACTCTCCTCCGGTATCCTCTCTCTTCTAGAGAAATTCTTTATTACAAGCAATACAATTGCTGTTTTTGTCAATCCCATTTATTTATCCTGAAACGACTTTAGTGTTATTCCCCCTGACCAAATGGGCTTTGTACTCCATGGTTTGGTTATCTCTTGACAATGTAGACCAGCAGAGCATGTGGGAAGTGTGAGGATAGCTTACAGTATGAGTAGGCAGTGAAAAAAAATCTAGGTCTGTATGCACATAATCAAACTCAGTCACTTCCTTTAGCTATGACCAATTTAATCCGTCCACATGTTGACCAAGTGCCAGACCTCACTATGATCGTATTTTATTTAATGTCACATCTAGTGAGTGTTTTTTGCAAAGCAGAGATAGCATTATGGAATTTCATAAACCCATAAGGACATATTCTCTTTCATAAATCCCAGGAATAATAATTATTATAAACAATTATTTTGAATTCATTGCAACTACCGAACAAAAAAGTAAAAAGTTTCCAGATTGCAATAGTAATAGTGTGGAAAAACAAATGACAGCTTGTTGCAGGACTGAACAATTTGATCATACAATTTGGGATAACCCAGCATGTGCTTTTCTGGTGAAAATAAAAAAAATCATATTTATTCCAGCATTCATTCAACTTCAGCAAATTTGGTTTCTTTGTTTTTCTTTTGCTCCATCTGCCACATTTGATTATTTGGGAGCTGTGTATCTTTTTAACAGTGTAAGACAACATTCTTACACAACCAATCCAGTAATATGATTTAAATACACAGCAATTTATTACAAACTAAGCGTTTTTTCCTTGCTTCCTGCCTGAAGCCTCCATTATGCCGGGCAGAAACTAACCCACTAAAGCAGCCAAAACTCAGAGCGACCAGGGCAGGGAGGGCACATTACCGCCAAACTCTGGGAGACCGAGAGGTATGGAGTCCTGTCCAGCCCAAGGTCACCCCAATACATCCCTGGGAGCCATAGGCTCCTGCGCAGTCCTGTTTATCTTTTGTAATAGACTTTACTTAAAGGATCTTTATTTAAAAATCTGTATTTCGGATAGATATGTTAATACTTTTACTTAAGAGAAAGACATGAACACCCCTCCCACCTCTTCACTTGTTGTTTGAATGTCTTAGTGTTTCTGGGATAAGTGACTTGGGAATACAAACTCATTAGGAAGCCTCAGTAAATCTGGCACTCCTACACATCCATCCACCCCCAACATCTAATCAAACAGAGACAATACATCAAATGTCTTTTAGAATAAAATGAATCGATTGGGTATCGCAATGCCAGTTCTAGTGCGCTAAATGATGCAGGCTGACACAAATCAGAGCTTGAAGACTTTTGCTAAAAGCATAAAGATATCTCCTTTTTAAAATGATCTATCCTAGTTTTTCTTGCTCTTGATTTCCATTGTCTTGGACTAATCTTGGTATGATAATGAGGGTGTGCAGCTGTAAATGAAGCATGAGCAGGGACATAATAGAACTGGAGACTACAGCGCCAGATCTGTGAGGTTTCAGCAGACTAGGTGGAATAATTAATTTGCTATAGAAGATCTTGAGCACACCAACAGCATGAGTGGAAGCTCAAACGACAGATATCTACTGAGTCTCAAAAGAAAGCTTTTGGTGCTGTTGCCTAGAAGTCTTTCCAAGTTTCAAAACAACCTACAGTATGTGGCTTCTGGACATTTTCAAAGCAATAAAAAAAATGTGTCAGAAATTGGAATCTGACACGTTTTATATATTTTTTATAGCTTTTATATAAAAAGCTGTTTAATAATATGTCAGCATTATTAAACAGCTTAATAATGCTGACATAATGTGGCATAATTAGATGATAAATAGTGGAAGCTTTTTTTTTTTTTCTTATTAGGAGATAGAGTTGTGTCAAGCCCATGGCTATTTGCATTTTAGCAGGTTCTGCTGCCCTTGTGACTAACCCTGTTATCACATAATAACATTGTGCTTCTCAGCCATACCCCAAACGCATAATTTCTTAATTAGCTTACTTCAGTGTTGCTAAGCAATTTCAACTGCACCAGCAGGAAAAGAAGCTGTGAAAGCAATCATTTTAATCACAGGACATTTTTTCACTATTTGGTTCCAATGGCTGTCAACAAGGTAATTTCAGTGAAGTGTTTGTGAAGCATGCTGCTTTAGGAGGGACTTATTCTGTGTTTCTAAACTGACATTTAAAACGTTTTCAGACTCATAATGAGTATGCATAGCTATGTAGAAATAGAAAGCAGAATAAACACAGATTAGCTTGAAGCCCAAGTAAAAGGTGGATGAAACAGATTTCCACCCTGGAAGGATCCGTGCTCCCATCAGGACTGCCCTCCCACTTGGTTTGTAGAGTGGGAAGCAAGTAGTCAGTCTCGACTCATGCCATTTTTAGCTTGTTCTGCACCAGTGCCACCATGATTCGACACTTGGTGAGCAGAATAGTGATCAATCCCTCCACCTAGGAATGGAAACGGACACCCATAGCCGGAGATATTAGAGCTATGGAGGAACTCGCTGCACTGTTACTATGGCAACAAGCCATGTGGGGAGGGGTGGGGGATGGCAGTAAGGAGGGTGTCAATGTTGGCTCTCTGAGATTGGTTGCTGGTTTGTTTGGTGCAATGGTTCAGCTTAGCTTTTTATGCACCTTGAACTAGCTGAGGCTTCTTGGATTTATGATGCAAAAACAGCAAAGACTGCAGATGTGAGTCACTGAAGCCCAGAATAATTGCTTAAAGCCATGAAAAACAATAACAAAAAAAGCCTTTTTTATATTCAGTGACATAATAACTATGTTAGAATTTGCCATAAAGGAAGAATTCTTCTCATTTTTAAACTCAGAAATGCTTTCATTATTTAGTGTCTTCACTTATATGTAATGCATTCAGTTAGTCTTAGTTGGTTTATTTTGTAATCTTTTTTAATTAAGAAAAATCATACAGACTACAGGAATATTACATTGCTATAGTATTAATATTTTAAGTATTTATCAATCTATTATATGGTTTTTCCACCTCTGTGTATTTAGTAGAGCAGTCGGTCAGTGGAGCTTGTCTGAGTCCCTCAGTGTTCTGACCCCTGAGGATATACATGCAACATTTACACACAGCCTCACCCAGTCTCTCTGATAAATTATTACTGAAATGCTTTCACAAACACATCATCTCACTGTGTCCCTGAGCGACTATACTGTATGCTCAATATCGTCAGAGTCCAGAAAATATGCATTATACAGAACATGTAAGCGGACACCTTAACACAAAGACATGAAACCATGTACAAACTTTTGCCCCACCCCTGCTCCCAAGAGCCATTTTTCCAGCCGTCTTTTTCTCACAACGATGCACTGATGCTCTGAACACGTGTGAGACTATCACACAGGAATAGATCGTTCACAACTCACTCAGCTGCCCACTTCAGGACCCATTTAACATCGTCATTATGTGCTTCCTCACTCGCTAATGACAAGGTGCATCTAAGAAGAGTACCAGCTTCTATTTATTGCAAACATTTTGAACTTTTACTTTTGCATGGGACAAAAAAAAAGTTATTTCATTGTAAAACCAGAATGAAAAGGCAGCAAGAAATTGTTATCTAAAGACTGAAAAACTTTCTTATTTACTGTATAAATGCTGGATTAGTATGCATTCTTATTTGTTTCCTAGTTGGCACCAATGGTCACCAGTTGGAGCAGGAACCACTGTGTGGATGTGCTTGTATTTATCTTCCTCTCCTCTAATCTGAAGGCTTTGTCTGGGAGCGTTCTCCCTTGAGTCTCACCAGGATTAGCAGGTCTCTAACCTCTCTCTGGGATGTTCCTTCCCAAGGGGAACACAATGTCTAGCTGAGCAACACCTCTCGTTCCTGCAGCGGCTTTCAATCTGCCACTCATGAAAGAGTGGAGATGATGGACAGGAAGATGAGGCTCCCTCACTCCCTGAGTAATATTACTCTATGCTCCAGCTCTCGAAGTAACACATCAACTGTCCTACAGTACTGCATACTTTAGATAATTTTTTATTGTATCTGGATGTTATTTTCGTCTACAATAAATCCCAAAGATAATTAACCCATGATTGGTGGGTGACCTCTGTTTCACTTACGTTTATGTCAAGCTTATCCACTGCGGCTCATACCTTATAATTTCGCTGCTGTTCTATTTTTCATTTAGCAAAGTCATAATTGCATTTGTAGTTTGGTTGTTAATTAGTATGAAATGTATGAGTTGTGATTGGTTCTATAATAAAGCCACACTATTTGATTCCAGTTGCGTTACTTCCAGAATTGTTTTTGATGCCTTAACTCTAATTCTCGTATACAACCTACTTTAATTCACATATACAGAATGTAAATACAGCTGTTTTAGAAGAGTTGATGGATACTTTAATTATGTGTCAAATTAAATAGGGTACATAATTTAAGCCTAATTATGATTTTACTACAGGCAATGCATTTAAAAACAAGAGCTGAAAGGTAGGAACAAGACTATAATTGTGTAATCAAGACATAAGAGGACATTTTTACTTTATGCATCCAATAATGTTGGTATGACTTGATTTTTACAAGTTAATTCTAAATTGTTTTTAGATATGTCTCTTTTAAATGTTCACAAACAAAAATAAAATCTACTTATCAGGGAAAACAAAAAATATCTATATAGGCCATCAGCTTGTTTAAACAAAATCTCGCAATTTATCCTGACACTGATGTCAACAATGTTGTAATAGCTGGGAAAATCCCCAAGGTCACTCTGATTTCACACACATATAATATACACAAACTTATTTTAGTTGTACAGACTTAGCTAATTTAACTGATGATTTTTGATCCACTCTTTCTGTCTTCTATGTTAATTTAATCAGGTAGTTGTGGGTGCTTCATGTCTTGCCTTGTCCATGCTGAATAATAAATGTCACAAAAAAAATTAAGGATAAAAATATTGCAATTTTCTACCAGAAAAATTTCACAGTAAACCCGACAAAAGTGACTACATGTTTTCATAAAATAAATATAGGCGTCACGCTGCAGAAAAGCGTGTTGCATTATGTATTTCCTTTTGCAATATGTATGAATCAGAAACTTGGCATTGATTTTTTGTAAAACAGATATGGGTTTTGGATGGAGAGCATCACTATTGGAATAAATTCCACACATTTAAATAAAAAAGGTTGCATTAATTAACCCCCATCAAACAACAGGAAACAGATGGATGAATTATGTTGACAAAATCATAATTTTGATTTTCGACTAACCAAAAGTCAGTCCAAAAGTCCAAATCCTCCTCAAATGGATTCAGTATATGGTTGGCGTGTTTGATTTGATAGAAGTAAGGGTAGGCTTAGAGTTTCATAACACTAGGTCTGACAGCTGGGAGTTGCAACTGAGCCAACATAGATTATTACCTGCAGCTATTGGCACTGAAAGATGCAGAAAAAAAATAATCCATTCCACTTCTGTTTGCCACTAGAGAATGCTCTGTACCTCTGTGGCTAATTTCAACATTGTTTAAATATTATTTTTTCCCAATTTCCATGTCCAGGATGAAATTAAATGCTATTGTGCTTGAAATTGTTTTCCTGCTTTTTTAATTAGAAGATTAAGAATTTTACAGTCTTTACCACTGTAAAGACTGTAAAGGCTGATTGTGTCTTGAAATCTGCAGATTTCAAGACACAATCGATTGAGAAAGACATGTAACAATGTTGTTGCTGATTTAGGATTGCAAACATCCTATTTTTGGACAAATAATTTAGCACACTTCTGGGTGTGTTTTGGTGAAGGATCTGGGGATTAATATTTTTTTTTCTAAGCAGTTTACAACTACACACTGCCTAAGCTTAGCAAGGACAGATTTATTGCTTTCTGTATGAAATTATCTCTCTTGATCAGTAAAATTCTTTTTTTTTTAAAAGATTCCATTAAATGAAGATAAAACTGTAAAGATGTCCTGCAAATCTCTAAACACTGCTTGTTGTCATAGCACCATTTAATCTAAAGGGCTAAGTGGCCCCTGCTCAGCAATGTTCTGTACCACTTCACCAACATAATTAATTTCAAAGGAAAGAAATAAAGACTGCAAGTTGAAAATAAACCGTTATGTAAACTGACTCTTTTACTGCTTGTTAAAACATGTCCCCTGTTCCCTTCACAGTGGGATTATATTCTTAACTTCAATCCCTGTGGACAGCAACTGCAAATAAAAGATTTAATTTTAGTTTTGCTTGTTGTCTTCCATTCTTAAATGGACATTTGTATATTTTTTTCATAAAGTCACTGCTATTTTGTATTTGCATGTGAACATGAAATTTAAAGTGATTTTTGGTAGAGAGAGTGTGGTTCAGAGGATCAAATGCTGTCTCTTGTTTACCTTGCCTCTAAATCTTTTCCCTCGGGTGTGTGCACCTGATCCCAATCATCTGGCTCCTCTTTGTGACCTGCAACACCTGCCACACACACTGTCCCTCACTGACTTATTATGCTAACTGTACTTACTTCCTTGTCTTTCCACAGGGATATATCACACCGTTTAATCTCTCTTGGTGTCTCTGTCATCTTAATTGGCTTACATAATTATCCACTAAAGTCAAAGCATTTTTTCCATTGTATTCTTCAGTGGATGCACCTGACTTCTTCTGTTTAACTTTGCCAGCTGTTTTTCAGATGTCACGTCTTGCTGCCTCACAGCGTTCTGCAAATCATGTATAAGTGCTATAATTTGGGAATATATATATTAATATGCAATGTAACAATTTGGTCACATAAAATGCTTAAAGTGCCAAAGTATTTAAATGTCAGTTCTTGGATTTAAAGACATTGACATTTAAGGATGGTAAAGCAGGAACAAATGTAAGCGTTAAATAGCCAACATTTTTAAAAATTTTCTTATTTGCGTGACACCTCATCACAGTCAAGAATACGTTAATCGGATAACTTTCTATCTCTCATATATCTGTCTTCGCACAACATCTTGAATTTACTTAAAGGTTTTTCTCCTCACTCATGTTCAACGCCTCTCTTTTAAGCGCACAGAAGATCAAATTCAAAAAATAGAAGTCGAGGTGAATTTCTTTCCATTGTCTTTCTCCTTGCAAGAATCTCCTCAGAAATGCACATTGTCTGATATAAAGCAAGCTGAAAAGTTTGGACACATGAGAATAATTTACAATAGAATAGAATAGAATAGAATTCAACTTTATTGTCATTGCACTGTCACAAGTACAAGCAACGAAATGTAGTTTGCATCTTTGCAGAAGTGCTATACAGGATATAGATATTTATTACAGGTGTACCAAATAGCAAGGAGGTTTGCAAAAGAATAATGGCGAGGAGCTGGTAATAATAATTATCATATAGTATGTCATATAGTATTTTTTTAGCCACACGTGAATTCTGGTGTGATCTTCTGGCTGCTCATTGCCTCATTTCTTAAAATTATGTTTACCATTTGCCAACTTTAGACCAGTTTCACCAGAAAAGCTGCAACATTCACAAAGGTCAAACCACACACCAGTGGTATTGTGCAACATAGCACTACTTACCTGTAGTTAAAAGCAAGTTATACATGTTAAAAACCATGATTGATATTTAATGGGATGAGGGATGAATTTGGGTCCTCTTGTCAGTGAACTGACACCCATGTCCACCTCCTGAAACCTCAATAATGACCAAATCATCACTGATACTGTCAAGTCAAACTGTCATAACTCATGCAGTGAGACATAAAATGTCAGTGTTCTCACATACTGAGCATTGAGTGGCATCACAATATTTATAAAGGGAAATGACTCAGATAGGGCTAGCCATTTTACAGTCTTGTTATGAAATTTTATTTTTATAGCTGTGGCTGCTTTGAGTGACGATTGAATACATATAACACCGTCTGGTTTTCAGTGAGCTCTATTCTTTAAACATCACTTTATTCCTAGACGACGACAACTAAAGAATGAGTGTTAAAAGGCACTTACTAATTTAAAAGTCGATTTGATTTTAGAGACAGCCAATGTTTTTCCTTCACAAAAATCTTTTTGATGTTGTATGGCTGTTATTCCAGCTTAATACTGTTCAGTTCAGATGTATATTTATAACAATATGATACCATAAAACCCATTTATTACCAAACAAACTAAATCACAGAAAATGCAACATTCCCACCATACAGCATCCAACAGACGATTTAAGAGGATAAGGAAGCAATAAAGTACTCAAATTTTGTTTCCTAGTAACCACAACTAGAACTTTGTTTAATCATTTTACTTACCAGGATGAAGCCATTGGAAGAGCTATTGCTCCAATTAACTCAGTATTCTCTCTGAACTCCCGATTCTCCCCTAAATAGCTACCTCGGAAAAGTGCTTTTTTTTCTGTCCCCCTGGTGACCCTCATATCAGATCTTGTCCACTTGCAAGAGATAGCTACTCACGTAGATATGTTATTCCTTAATGGCGTTTATCACATCATCTACCATTTATCATGATAATTTTCTTCACCAAGGCAGATCCAGCAAGACCCGAGGCCCAAGGGCATACCACCCCTTAAGGAGGGGCCCGACAGAGCCAGGGCACACAAGCCCCACCATGCGGCCACCTGGAGTGAGTCAGCTCATACCTGAGCACCCAACCCCAGACACCAAAAGCCACCAACACACCGGCGAGCCGAACCTCCAACTCTATACTTCCACATCCAGGTAATAATACCTCAGAAGATAGTCCCCTTTATCCTAGGGTAGAGACAAGTAGACTAAGATCCTGCGGTAACGAAGAAGCCCATCAGATCAGATAAGGGATACTCAATGCCCAAACAACTTCCATCCAAATCATGACTAGACCATCAAGAGGTAGGGCCATTAAAAGGGGGCCAAACAACCCAGAACAGTCCACGAGTTTTGCTGACGTTTAATGACATATTGTTTATAATTTGTGAAATCATGATAAATTACTCTCATGCGGGCTCATCGTCTTGATCCTAAATTATATAGACTTTAGTGCTATGAGTGAGACTCTGCTCATTGAATGGGGAATGGCTAAGGAAGGCCAATATTCACTGGTGTCAGTATTCCTTTTTGGTTCTTATCACTCTGCCAACCCTTGCAGATGTTATTAGCTGATAGTTGGGGGGGGGGAGAGCATTGCTAATTGAAAAGCACTAAATTGGAAGGAGATTGGGAGAAACAAAGTGCAGTCTTCCAAGAAATAGGAAGAAGATGATAATGGTGAAGACTGCAAGAAGTGAAAATGAAAGCAATTATGGTGAGGAGAACAGCATATAACCACAGTGTTATTATATTTAGGAAGAAGAAGAAAAGCAGAACGACTTGGAGTGAAGATTATGGATAAAGAGTGCCTTGTTTCAGTTGCCATGGACACCAAGTAAGCTGATTTTGTGCATTGCAAGCACTTTTCTCTGAATGAAATCCCACATGCACAACCAAACATTAGACTCATTAACCATTCAACACAAAAAGCTCACACAACCTTAACTCTTTAGTTAGAGAGCATTTTACATAATCAGCAACTCGCAAAAACATGTTTTACAGAGATCAAGTAATGAGGAGCCCCAGCTGGGTCCAAATTAACAAAAGTTATCAAAGCCGAAAGTCAAGCTTAATCATTCAGAATGCCCATATATTAACCAGACTAATATCATAATAGTGGTACTTATAATATTTTAATTTCCATGTTTTTATGTATTCCTCCCCAAATTCAGCTTAATTAGAAAGAAGCGGCCAAGAGAGAAAAAAAAGGATTTTGTCAGTATTTCACATTTTTTCTTGAGCTAAGATGAATTAGAAATAAAAAGAAAAGTTTGAGAACCTTTAAACTAAATTTTTAGACCAAGAATCCACATTTCGCAGACTCTGACTTCTTAGACAAAATTGAAAAATAAAAACCTAATTCTTAGCAAGAGGTACTTTCCCTCTTTCTTTACTCATCGTTTTTATTCACAAAATAGCATTTTTAGAAGCTGCCTCTCCCCCAACTTCCAGTTTGCAACACAAAGACTATATCGCAAATTGTAGTACTGAAGTTAAGGGTGAGATCTCGTAATATGAAAACAACATAAAGTTTCTCATTAAAGAAATGTCTGGTTCATAATATGCTTCATATCAATCAAATCAATCAAATTTTATTTGTATAGCATATTTCAGCAGCAAGGCATTTCAAAGTGCTTTACATCATAACAAACACAAAAACACAAAGTCATGCAACATAGAATCAACAATCAAAACATGACATTAAGTCAAGTGCCATCGTTAAATTTGCAATTGATTACGTTTCAAATACAATTCTAAACAGGTGAGTTTTTAGTCGAGATTTAAAGGAATTCAGTGTTTCAGCTGTTTTACAATTTTCTGGAAGTTTGTTCCAAATTTGTGGTGCATAGATGCTGAATGCTGCTTCTCCTTGTTTGGTTCTGGTTCTGGGGATGCAGAGCAGACCAGAACCGGAAGACCTGAGAGGTCTGGAAAGTTGATACAACAGCAGCAGATCTTTAATGTATTGTGGTGGTAAGCCGTTCAGTGATTTAGAAACTAACAACAGTATTTTAAAGTCTATTGTTTGAGCTACAGGGAGCCAGTGTAGGGCCTGTAAAACTGGTGTTATGTGCTCTATCTTCCTGGTTTTAGTGAGAACGTGAGCAGCAGCGTTCTGGATCAGCTGCAGCTGTTTGATTGATTTGTTGGGCAGACTTGTGAAGACGCTGTTGCAATAATCAATGCAACTAAAGATAAATGCATGGATGAGTTTCTCTAGATCTTGCTGAGACATAAGTCCTCTAATCCTGGAGATGTTCTTCAGGTGATAGAAGGTCGACTTTGTGACTGTCTTAATGTGGCTCTGAAGGTTCAGGTCAGAGTCCATCACTACTCCCAGATTTCGGGCCTGATCGCTAGGTTTTAGTTCTAATAACTGAAGCTGTGCATTGACTCTTGGTCGTTCCTCTTTAGGTCCAAAAATAATAACTTCAGTTTTGTTTCTGTTCAGCTGGAGAAAGGTTTGGCACATCCACACATTTATGTGTTCTAAGCATTTATTTAGTGATTGGATGGGTTCAGAGTCACTTGGTGACATTGTGATGTAGAGTTGTATATCATCCGCATAGTTATGATAGCTAATCTTATTATAACCTGAGCTAGTGGGAGCATATAAATATTGAATAAGAGGGGTCCTAGGATTGAACCTTGGGGTACCCCAGATGTGATCTCTGACCTCTTTCCTGAGAAGTTTCCAATTGAAACACAGAAATCTCTTGTCTTTATGTAAGATTCAAACCAGTTGAGCACTGGACCAGAGAGTCCGACCCAACTCTCCAGTCAATTCAATAATATGTTGTGGTCAACAATGTCAATAGCTGCACTGAGGTCCAACAGAACCATAGTGGCTACATTGTTGTAAACTTTTACAGATACAGTGTAGTTAGCTTGAGACCCACTGTCTAAGTTTGAGACTCTACTCTTTTTTTGTAGCAAAAAGGAAGTAGTACGGTACTTTAGTTACATAGCTATTGTCAGACTGACCAACAATAATCCCTAAATTATAAACTCTGTAGATGGTAATAGCACTTTCAATGCTTTTCTTGACCATTTTTTCTTGAAGCAGGTAGAGAAATTGTGATATAGTAACAGAAAAAAAAATAGATACTGTAAGCACTACAATAATTCATTGACTAACAAGTTGTTCTCCACTAATGATGCTTAAGGCATCTGCTTTGCAGCCTCAGCTGTTCTTTTGCTAATTTCTACACTAAAGGGTTATTTCACTGTTTTAAGAATTCTGGACTGAATTGTTAATCTCTAGTTTAAAATTTAGCATACTTGGACTGGTCAAGTCTGAACCTAATAATTCTAAACAAAATATTATTGACTGCTGCACAGTTTTTTCTGTTGGTTAGAAAACAATAGGGGAGTATCGTTTTAGGTATTAGGAAAGCCTTAGATTAAAATGAGAATAAAAACTTAACCTTTTGATAAGTTAATTGCTTTTAACTTTTTGATAAGTTAATTGCTTTTACCTTAGTGCGTTTTACCTTAGTATCTCAACGAGGTTCTTAAATGGTTAAATATAGGTTATTGTAATTCTGAGTTCAAACTACACTAATCTGAGGTTCTTTAATACGAAGTTTTGAATTGTGATTACTGTGTTTCTGAAAACAGGGAAAAGAAGGCATTATTCATTTTTCCCAAAATTGTTTTAATTCTTGACTTGTCCGACTCTTGTAAATATAATATGTATTTTCTCATCTCGTTAGCTGGATCTATCATTGTCCTTCTAGTTAAAGCCCAAACAGTAATCAGTAAGGTCGGAAAATGTTAATTTCAGCACTTTTTTTTTTTTTCTTAGAGCCTGCAATCATGTGACAAAAACTCAAGACGAACACCGCAAACATAAGAGATGGGAAATTGCAGTGTAACAGAATGAATTCACAGCTCATTATAGATCGTATTTATCTGTGATAGAACAGGCTGGATGTTCTGTTCTTCGTGGAAGGAGTGTGAAAAGCATAAACACGGCCAGGCTTTTTACCTTGTTTTAGTCATTTCTAACATAGGTTTCTTCACTGGACTGCTTCTTGCAAAATCTCAACAAAAAAACTTTGGAATTTTTAAATTCTTTAGTAGATAAAATTGCTTATACATTAAAACATTCATACTGTCTTCATTTATTCATTGATTTCTATACCTCAATAGATTCATAGATGTCCAATTAAACAAGAGATTTTTTGCCAATTTATGATAATCAGATTAGCTTACATTTGCTTTCTCCTTTATATTATAAGTTATTGCTTTTTCTCTTTAAGATTAATAATGTGCACACTAAAACTACATACCTCAATCAGTGGGCTTCTCAATCAATGCAATGATTCAGTGGATGTGAAATTGACTAGGCTCCCATGAGAACTTACAGGTGAAGTAAATGCACATAAAGAACAACAGAACAACAATGCAATAGCGCATATTGACACCAATTGTCCCATGAGAAATATAGAAGGCTGCCTACTGGTTGATTATAATTAAACTTCTAGAAGTCAAAGAAACGATCTGAAATTCTGAAGATCGTAACATGAAAACATCAATGAAAAGCACAATTTCTCTCTATAACCAAAAACTATTCTATATTCAAGTTTTCTAAGGTAATCTACACGAACAGTATCGCAGATTTTGATGGGTTTTGAGTGGAAAGCGGTTTTGCCAATGAAAGCCTAAAATGATTTCACAAAGCGAAGTAGGTTCTGATTGGCCATGTGCAGGAACGTAAAACCACACCAGGCTTGCCAGAGCACTGATCGTTTTATTTATTTATTTATTTTATTATTATTTTGTACTGGTTGTAAAGCTCGCAAATGCGGCTTTTTCGCTCTCGCCTGCTCGGAGTTAATGTGTTCAGCGTTTCCCGGGATTCGCGTTGTTTCGCAGCTCAAATAAAACATGATTTGGAGACAGAAGTCAGCGTGATGCAAACGATTTATTGCAGCGGGAGGAGTACACGCGCACATTTCAGCACATTGGACAGCGCGCGGCGCCGCAGAGGCGGTGCGTGGATTCAACCGGTGGCTTTCAGCAGAGCAGCAGAGTGAGAGGAGTGTTTCACTCATTGTTACACAAAATAAGGCAACTCTTCGTGCTCCACATGTGGGATAGGTTGCTTTATTTTTGGAGCACTTGGACTTGGGATTTTTTCGCGCTTTCCAACAAAGTCCGGCATCGGAAGGCGTGCGGCTCGGTGAGCGTTTCACTCCACAAACCGTGTCGACCAGCGTGGAGTAGGTGCCGACGAGAGACCGTCCATTTATAAGGATGCTGGTGGGAAATGCCTGGAGACAGAGATGACGAGATTTGTCAAAAAGCACTCGAACTCCTGTCAGATCTTTGCTCGAAGGGGGAAGTGCAGAATGAAAACTGCCTGGATTTTATCTACTATTTCCGAGATCTCACCAGACCCCGATATTCAGATTCAGGTAAGGCATCATTTGCACGCTTTCCTTCAGTGGCGGAGCTGATCAGGGGGAAACGTGCATGTGACTTCTTCCGTTGAAACCGACCGGCTTACAGCGCGAGCTTTCGGGTTAGAGCATTTACTTGATCATAGTAGATATTTAATCAACATTCTTGGTTTTATTTTGTCCCTTAAAGTAATTTACCATTTGTTGAATCGACATTTCACTTTATATTTGAAGAAATGTCATGTTTTTTTATTTCTTTTTCCCAATTCGTTTATGCGATTTTATTTTGGTATCCACCAGAAGAAAATATTAAACTAACTTAATTCCTGACGTCAATTCATGTAGTTAATTTTACATAATGTATCTTTTCTCTCGGTTGAGTGAGCAGAAGGTCCATTATTTTCCTCTGTTACTCGCAGTTCTAATAGGCTCCTACTTAATTAAAAGTTTATTTTCCTCTCTTGCCTAAAAGTCTCTGCCTTGGAGGAGTAAAGTGTTTGCCTGAAACCACATCAGAATCACAGCCAAATGTCAAGAAATACGATTATGTTCAATCATTAAGGCTTTGAGGCTATCAAACCTCACCTGACTTGGCTGGTTGAGCGCGCGTGCGCACAAAAACATTTCATAGATCGTGCTGGGCACAATTCCTGCAATCCTCCACAAGCCTATTTTTGCCTATATAATTTGGGTGATGATTTTTGATTAGACAGAAATCGTGTCATTTTAGGTCTTTCTGCCCTTTCTGAGATTCTTTATTTTTACTCTAGTCATTTTCCTCCTCAATTTTCTGTCCTGAGTAAACTCACTCACATCCCCAAATTTAGGATTTGTATGGGCTAACAAGCAGACAGGGAGGTTATTGATCTCAAATCACATGATATTTAATTTTATTATTCACTAAAGCTGGTAGATCTCATCCTGAATGATGCTACAGAATGGTAAAGTCAGTGGACAGCCATTGGATCAACTACAGCTTTAAAGAGCTTGGACTAGATTGTGTTAAAAGACTTTCCTAAATTTGTTTCTCATAAACATGTAAGTTATGTTTTTATACAAATCTTTTTATTGTTAACCACTGACAACAGTTAATGCCAGTCACATATTTAGATCAAATTGTCACACAGGTGCAGCAATATTAAGCAATATTAAACTATTAAAAAAAATTTGACTTTGCTTCATATCTTGAAATTGACATCTGTCTCGCTCTTTAGGAAGTTCCTGCCATTTCTGACACTTCCCCATCATCATCAACAGTGCTTCTCCCTGGTGTCATTTACAACTGTTCTTAGGAGGATTGGACTGAGAAGTAATTCAGATGACAAACTCAAGAGATGCACAGTTCCATCTCACTTGCTAACTGCTGCCGCTAGCCTGGTGGAGCTGTGTAGGGAAGAGAGATAGGGGTTCTCTGTGGGGCGGGAGTGTGGGTGGGATGAGGGTCCAAAATGGAGCTTTGGGTGACAGGAGATGCATTGCATAAGTAAGCAGCACTTCGGATTGGCTAGCACAGGAGATTGAACAATTTCTCAAACATGCATGAATCAATCAAAGCAACACTCCAAGTATGTTTTTGATGAGGGAATAAAATTAGATCATGATAAAAGTCGATTTTATTTTACCTCTAATGTCCACAGAACATATGAACAGAGAACACTGACAGACATTCAGACAAAACACTTTTGAGCAACAACATCCTGTGTTCTTCAAAATGCTGCCTGCATCGTTTTGACTACATCTAAAGGCAGGTAAAGATGTTTTGAAATGTCCTGCAAAAAGGTAAAATTTGTTTTCCGACACTACCCAAAAATAAACTAAATATTTCAGACATGGGTTGTGCATCAGAATTGACCAGAGATAATCTCATTTTGTTGGTGGTGTAACTGTTAGATTCTAACAGTTATGACAATGAATATGGTTCTAACAGTTAGAACCATATTCATGGTCATTCTTGGTTTCACACCAGTGCAAAGATGCCCTGCTGTCATCTCTTTTATCCTGGAGATGATTTCATTTTCAATATGAACAATCCAATTTTCCATTTCAAATAATAAAGGAAAAAGGAAATCTTTCTTGGTTTGCCTTTGAGACCCAGTTTTAAGTATAATAGATTCCCAGAATAAAAACACTGAGCAGGAGATGACCAAAATAGGTTGTCTTATATAAAACGCGGCAATTGTGCAACATTTCTTGCTGCTTTTAAAGGTAGCACACAAACTGCTGCTGTTTGTAATTCCATTACGTTTCTATCTAACCATCAGCCAATGTGTGTTACAGCTTTAAAACTAAGCTTCTGTGAATATGAACACCAAGCAGCAGGTAAGACCCGGAGGACAACAATTTAAAATGCAAGCATCTGTCCCTGGATACTAACTTCTAATTAACAACTAGAAAATCAAGTAATGCTGCTTATTATACATTGAGAAAACAGCATCTCGGAGCTTGCACATTGGTTTTTTATCTCTTGCTCACCTCCTACACTATTGCAGCTCTGAAGGTCTTGTGCTCTAGATTTGGTTCACCTTCTTCATTGTAATGCTGCCTCCAAACCATTCCAGATGTCTGCTGATTCCTTTTTACCAGTCAGTTCTTCAACATTCTGCCAAGCTGGGCTCGGTGTCCTCAGATGGCAAATCCCTCAGTTTCTCCCTGATCACACTTACTCTGGTGTTCACAGAATCTCGCAGCACAGAAAGGACAGTTGGTCTAAGTTTTTGTGCTAAATCTTATGACTGTGACTACACACAGGCTCAACAACGTACTAAGCAAATTTGCTGGATTTGATTTCTGAGCTACAAGAAGAAAAAAAAGAGCTATCCTTTTTTAAAATTCATGGCCATGTCCATTATCTTCATGCCAAACAATACACTTATTTCAGGTAGCTTAATTGCTAATTTCATATCATTTTGTGCTCATTGCACTTTTTAAAAACTGTCTTTGATTAATGTTTCCCAAAAACATAGCCAGATTTACTTTTGTTTCTCAAGGTGGACACAATGTTTATATTTGTAAATGCTGATTAGCATAAACTTAAACAGAATTAAACTATACATTTCTTCAGTATTATCTCTAAAAACAAAAATTAAAAAGTAATACCATTGGCTTTGACACATTCGACACACATTTTAATGATTTGTTAATGTTAATTAGAAAAAAAAATACTTTTGATTAAAGTGTCTATCATCTCCAAACGTCAATTTAGCTTTCAAAAGTTGCAAGCTTCTATGACTAGGTCACAGTAGGATAGAAACAAAAGGACCGCCCTGCTTATTACTAGACATGTGAAATGGGGCATTTTTTTCAAAATTCTGTGCAAGTCTTCCCCTGGACAAATTTATTTTGAATATATGCCACAAAATTCTTTTTTTTTTCTCTTTTACAAAAGATAACTTATGGCATCTTGCATAGTCAGCATTAGAAGGCAGAATGTGTGCACCACTGACACCACATATCCAAAAATAGACATGGTCAGGTGGATTTGCAGATACTGCCACTATTAGAAAACACTGTGCAAGAGGGTGGAGTTTTAAAAGATACCTATGTGTCCAGCATAGCTGAATTCAAGGAGCTCAGTCAAAAGCTAAGGCAGACACGGGTGGCCAGAGTTTAAATAAATAACCATGATCGCACAATAAAGTTCTGCCACAAAGTTGAAAAAATGGAATGTCTCAGATGGATAGTTGAATGGCAAAAGACGACAAGATGATGTGACATGTTAGGATATGATATGAAAGATCCAAATGCTTTCTAAACTAAGTGAAATTTTTTCCGTTTGATTTAAAGAACGAAAACTTAGCATGTACTATAGAATGGAAAACAAAAGCGGAGACATTTAAATCAAATTCAAGAATCTGCCGGTGTGACAAAAGTAGGAAGTGGGCACTGATGGACGTTGTAGCAAAAGCAAACCAAAAGACGAAACACTGCTGTATAACTAGACCTTAAACAAAGAAAGACTCTAGACCAGCAAAAGCGTGTTTGTTTTGTCTGCAAAATAATGTTTTTATAGCTGTCAGATTCAGCTCTGTCAGAGATAGGCTGATGCTTTCACCTGCACCTATACTAACTACAGGATAAGAGCTCTTTCTTTGATTCGTGAAACTGGAGGTGATTGGTGAGGCAAGAATTCTACCTCAGTGTGTATAAAATAAAAATAAAAAAATAAAAACATCAGAATTTCTACTGCCCTCATGGCACGGATGAATTACATACAGATTAAATTTTTTCGTTAAGTGGATGACTTGGTTAATTTTCAGTCTTGAATCTCTACAGAGACATATCCATAAAATCAACTTAAGTTAATTAATTAAAAACCAATTCATGTCTTATCATAGTCACTATGGGAGTGTATGTGGATAAGTAGAAGTAGGATATAGGTTACCAGATTAGAGATCAAGACCATCAAAGCACTTCTTTTCAACTAATCATTGCCCTCAGAAAATGAAAAGAATAACTCTGCACCAAGAAGAAATGGATTGCTCCAAGGTAGTTCTTGTTTGAAGCTCATAATGAGAGAAAAATGTCAGGTATATGTCTAAATGTCTCATTTATCAACAGTCTCATTTCTAGTGTATTATTCTATCTAAAACAGGAAAATATTGACATTTCACATATTTGTTTACTTTATATTTTTGGCTGCAATATTAATAGGAGTATTAATTTGCATATTAACTTTTTTTGTGGCTGACTTTCTGCTTACCTCTTCATTTCATTGGTTCTCTAATTCAAGTTTCTTTTTCAAATTATTGTTAAAAGATTGTAGCAGTAGAACAATTTGCTTATCTGAAGACCATTCTACGTGTGATTTTTCACACACAGTTGTGTGATGATAGTTGTGAGGACCTCATTACACACCCAATCTTTAGTTAAATTTGAATTTTATAAAAAATAAATTGTGACAACTAAAAAAAAAAATAAAAGCACATATAAAAGCAAGGAAACAGTAAAGATTAACATTTAAGATCAAAACAAAGTATATAAAAAAAGTCATTTTAAAAAATAAATACAAGTAATCTGAGGGTGTTATTTACTGAATATTAAGATGAATATGACAATTGAAGTCTGGCAAAATAACCAATACAACAAAAAGAAGTTCAGCCAAGCATACATACCTATTACCTATATTACCAAATTATCTATACCTTTGGCAGATGCAGGTTTAAATTAATCCTTTAATTTTACTAACATGCTTCATCTGACTAGAGCTACTTCGCGGTACCCAAGTTTGAGTCTTGATAGGAATCTGGTAATCAGTGGAGAGAGCCAATTAATAGGGAGATGGTAGGAATTCCTTACAATCTCAAAGAAAGGGAGTCTGTTTCACTCATAATCTTTGTTTTTACAGTGATTCAAATATCATAAAATGAAGTCCACAAATAAACTGTGGGCTTAGAATCACTGTGACGATATTTTTCTATTCTGCCCGCTTTTATTCTCCCACACCCACTGGATGTATATGAATAATATATATTGAAGAATTTTCCATTTTTTTATATTGTGGCCACAAAGTTTGATGTATTCTATTAGTTTTTCATGTAATATATAGATTAATGCAAAGTACTGCATTAATGTAAAGGGGAATGAAAAGATAACAGGGTTTCCAAAGGTTTATATAAATTGCATAAAGTGTGATCTGGATTTGAAGGATGGGAGTTAATCTGTGTAGTTGAATCAAACGATAATCTGTTCATTACTCTAGCCTTTATCCTTTATCAATACAAATAACACTTTTAATTATCTGATTTAAAACAGAAAATGTTTAGTCTTTTTATTTCAGACATTAAGAAGAATATTATTTGTGGGAGTGAAAATATTTGATCTCAGTTTTATTCTTTAAACTTACTGGCTGATGGATTCCTCACAGAGCTCTGTGAGATGGTCAGAGTTTAGGATTTTTTCAACCTCACCTTACGTAAATATCTGCTTTCAGCTGTATTGACTTGGTTGCAAAGCTACCAAGACCTAAATATAATTGATGGCAGAATCATGCCCTGGGGATGCTTGTCTTCATTATGAACAGAAAAGCTGGTCAGAATTGGTAGGGTAGATGTAGCTTAATACAGGATAGTGTTGCAAGAAAGCCTGCAAAAGACTTGAGAGCAGTGATTCAACCACCAGCAAGACAACAAACCTAAACACATATCCAGAGCTTCAATAGGACTGTTAAGAGCAGTGGTCGCCAAACCGGGTCTTAATGGTCAGAAACCTCATTTAAACGAATGGGGATGAACATTTCTCAATGAGATTCTAATAAGAAAATACAATCATTCAAATCAGGTCTGTTGGAGCAGGGACAATCTGAAATATGCAGGACAGTGAACCCTGAGGACAAGGGTTAGGCCCACCGCTATTTGCATACTCAGAGATTGGAATAGGCTGCTCAAAATCCAATCCTTTAATTCATTTAAGAATTTGTGGCAAGACCAAAAATGTGATATTTATAGATCATCTTCATTGAATATGGCTGAGCTATTTTGCAAAACGTTTTAAATACTTGCAAATTTTATAGTAGCAGGAGGCAGTTCTGCACAGTATCAACTGGAACAGATAAATAGAAATATAAGGCACACTACTCAAACTTTTTTTTGGAAAACATTCTATGGAAAAACTGCATATAATTTCTTTCATCATCAAAAGTGTGCAGTGCTGTGGGTTGACCTTTACATCAAATCCCAATAAATTGCATAGAAGGCTGTGGCTGTAATGGAAAAAGTGCAAAGAGGTTCAAGGGGTTCAAGATGTATACCCACATCTGCAAAGCCCTCTATATTTCTAAATATCCATCCGTCCGTCCATCCATCCATCCGTCCATCCATCCGTCCGTCCGTCCGTCCATCCATCCATCCATTCATCCATCCATCCATCCATTTTCTTACACCTTTGTCCCTAGTGGGGCTGGGAGGGGTGCTGGTGCCTATCTCCAACGAATGTTTCGGACGAGAGGCCTGTTCACCGCTTGACAGGTCGCCAGTCCGTAATATTTCTTAATATATTGAGTAGTATTCTTATTTTCAACATTTTAAAATAAAAAAGTATACAAAACATCCTCAGTTTGGTGCTGTGTTCTTTATGTTGAGTAGAAAGGATCCTGTTTATAAGGATCTTAAGGCTTTTCTGCTCTCTCGAGAATAAAGTTCTTAACCTGTAGGTTTTTATAAAGTATGAATGGTTTAATATTTATTAGATTTTATTGTCTTAGCAAGTAAAATAAGTTTGATCTGCCATGTCTGTCTAACTGCTGTGAGTTGCATTTTTTCTGTCTTGCCACAGAAATACATTACATGTTCACTTTTACTTATAAAGGTTGGCTGGGATACTTTATTATGTATAAAATGAACTGAGCACAAGGTAGTAGTTCAGCTCCTACACGCTGTTATATTTTTTAAACATATGAGTGTACACTGTGATGAGAAAAGTACAACCGCCTTGACATTTTCACATCATTCCTCTTCTACGATAAGCAAAAAGACAAACTACAGTCTGAAGGACATTCAGACTGTAGTTTGAATGAGTGAAAAATAAAAGAAACACAAGGCCTAAAATCTATTGAGTTCAAGATTTTTAAAATATTAACAGGACAAAACCATGAAATCCACCTTTTGCTGGATCATGAAATTCCCCAAGATTTAATACATAAATAAGGTAGTATAAATGCAGTACCATCCAGCATGTGTTTCTTTGTACTTCACTTGAATGAAGTTAGCCTTTCATTATACCTTCTAAAGTGGTGTTGATCAGCAGTACATTTTCCAGAAAGACTGAAGATCCAGCGTTTTCTATTGACTTTGGTTGCTTTGTCAGCACATTATTAGTCAGGCCTTTTCTCTCAGATTGTACAGTGTGAGAGAAAATGCACTGGGTAGATGGGTAAAGAGGAAAATAATTTTCAGAGCTTAAAAAATATCTGTAGCAGATATTCAAAATCTTAAATTGGATGTTGGGTCTAAGATTTTCTCTCAAGAAACGATCTTATAATTTGACAGTGCTAAGTGCAAAATATTAGAAAATGTATAATAAATGTTTGCAGACACTTTTGCTTAACAAAATATTTGCTGCAAAGAAATCAAAATCTTAAACAATTTCTATGTTATTAATTATACTGTCATACGTAAACACTGCTACGTCCTTTGAGTATAGAAGCATTTTTATGCATCACACACCAGAGTTAAATGTCTTAAGAGAAAGAAAAATCCTGTCAAAATGTTCAAACTGAACCCAAATGAACTAAAAAAAAGTCAAATGAAGCTAAAATCTAAGAACATTTATTTGGTAATTCATAATTAACATGTTACTGTATCTGTTCCGTGTAATTTATAAACAAAAACTGTCTTGAAAATATCCATCAGAAGATAATGCGTTTGTATTACAAATTGATAATATTCTTACTTTTCTCCTATTGTTATTCTACAATAGCAATGGTGTAGCTTTAGCAAGAAGCAAAATTACAAGTAAAATCTCAATTTAACTCTGATTTCTTTTCACTTGTCATCTTTTCAGACATATCAGTGAGTCTACTCTCACTAGTGGTTACTGCCTGTGGATTGGCCCTATTTGGGGTTTCCCTCTTTGTCTCCTGGAAACTCTGCTGGATACCATGGAGGGAGCGAGGACTTTCACCTACAACAAAGGAGGCTCAAGGGCACATAAACCCCACCATGAGCCCTCTGCCCACACAGCCTGCACCCAAACAGCCAGTTTACACTGCCGTCGACCCTCCGATGCACAACCGCCGTAAGTCTTCACATTGTTCTGTCGCCAAAGAGCCTACACCAGTGGCCTCTGTTGTGTCAGTGGAGGCTCCCATGACTCCCGTGTCACCTCCACCTGTGGTGATGGCCACACCAGAGGCAGCTATGAAGATAAGCCACACATCCCCAGACATACCACTGGATGCTCAGAGTAAAACTCGGGAAAACGGAGTTCACACAAACCCTCGAATGCAGAGGCAGACAACAGAACCAGCACCAGGTGGTTGCTCAGAAATGGGGTAGGTATTGGTTTTCCTAATATTCACAAATAAGACGTATTCCTGTTCTGAGAGTCCAGCCTTTCCATTGTCTTGAATATTATTACTCATATGTCTCTCTTAACAAAATACATTTTAAAAAAAGTTGAATCTTACTGCCGTTGATTCTTCTTGATGTAGTCTGACTTTAATTATTTGTTTGCCTTCTTTGTCCTCAGTCAAGGTTCCATTCGCAGACATATGAACCTCTCTAACCCAGATTTCAATGTGGCACAGTTCCAAAGGCAGGATTCCCTTACTGGAATGGGTCTTGGCCTTGGCCGCCTCAAACCTGAGCTGTACAAGCAGCGCTCACTTGAGGGGGAAGAGGGCAGTCGCAGAGGTGGGGGCTGTGGGCGCCTCCACTTTATTCTTAAATTTGACTGCGACTTGGAACAATTAATAGTTAAAATCCACAGAGCAGAGGACCTCCCAGCCAAGGATTTCTCTGGTACCTCTGATCCTTATGTTAAGATCTACCTGCTGCCTGATCGGAAGACTAAACACCAGACCAAGGTGCACCGCAAGACGCTCAACCCTGTGTTTGACGAGGTCTTCCTGTTCCCTGTGGCCTACTCTGAGCTTCCCACACGAAAGCTGCATTTCAGCATCTACGACTTTGACCGCTTTTCACGCCATGATATCATCGGTCAAGTAGTGGTAGACAACTTCCTGGATCTGGCAGATTTTCCCAGGGAGACAAAACTCTGCCGTGAAATCCAATATGTCTCCTCGGTAAGTCATTTCAGGCACTCATTTTGTTCCATGGTTATAAAAATGAAAAGTAAAAAAAATAAAATAAATGTATGTTTTATCATGGTTCATTAGAAGTTTTTTTATATTTTTCTTTTCTTTTCAAGCAGTTGAATTATCATTTCTTCATTAAACACTTGTTCTCTGAGGTTCTTTGTGGTGTGAAGAAGCATATAATCGTCTGCTTTTCCCTTTGCTTCACAATTAAGTTGACTAGTCATTGTAACAACAGAAAAGATAAATATTTGAAAGGAAAAACAACCAGCACACAGTAGCCTATCTAATATAACCCTTTACAATGTTCACAGTTGCCAGACATATGACTCATTTTAGTCTGGGTCTGCTGCTAGTTCTCTTTCTGCTGAAACTAGCCAAAAGACAAAAAAATTCACAAGACTTGAGAAAATCAGCAGGATTAAAAACCATTTCCCACATCAGGTTTATTGTAGTTGTGCTTGTGTCTATTTTAAAAGGTGACAAAATTATAATGTGAGATTATTCAAGGATCACGGCTGCTATGTTATTTGACAAGTATAGAAAAGAACACTAAGCATAATCACTGCAGTTTTGTGGATCATTTCATTTTTGGGTTAATGCTAAAACTGTGTATTCTGGGACTAAACATGTCTAACAAATAAGTTACATTTTTTTGGTTAATTAAAGACGATGTGGGGAGATTTATGTTTTCTGTGTTTGTCCTTTCTTTGTAAGCATTTTTGAATGTCCTTAACAGCATCATATGTTTGTCATACGGTTTTGTCATAAGAGGCTTATAGTGTCAGTATTAGAGAATATTTTAAATTAAGTATCTTTTCTTGAGCCTTTTCTGCAGCAGATTGATTGGCTTCCTTGTCAACCTGAGATACAGCATCAGAGTCACGATTGTCTTCACTGACAGTAATGTTATAATTATTAGAACTGTTGCTTCTATATTTTGTTTTGAAATACTTTACTGTGGTAGTGACATTATTATTTGCATTAAATGAACAATCAGCTATATAACTTTCTT